>CM076580.1:1536148498-1536261760 GCA_034641835.2 Pinus albicaulis | reverse complement strand
GATGAAACACAGCAGTTAATGAAGTTATTGCATGAATATAAGGAAGCATTTGCATGGGATTACACGGATATGAAAGGTATTTCTTCTGAATTATGTACTCATCGAATTTACATTAAAGAGGGATGCCGGCCTGTTTGTCAACCCCAAAGACGAATGAACCCTAATTTACGAGAAATTGTTAAAGAAGAACTTCAGAAATTGCTTAATGCAGGATTTATATACCCTATATCTGACAGTGAATAGGTTTCCCCATTGGTAATTGTCCCTAAGAAAAACGGGAAATGGAGAGTATGTGTTGACTACAGAGCCTTGAACAAAGCTACTCAAAAGGATCACTTTCCTTTACCCTTCATTGATCAGGTGTTGGATAGTCTGGCAGGGAAGAAATTCTTCTCTTTCCTAGATGGATTTAGTGGGTATAATCAGATTAGAATTTCACCCCAAGACCAAGACAAGACTACTTTCACTAGCCCTTGGGGAACTTTTTCTTATAGAGTTCTTCCATTTGGGCTATGTAATGCACCAACAAATTTTCAAAGAGCTGTTATAGGAATCTTTTCTGATATGCTGAATGATTCTCTGGAAATATTTATGGATGATTTTACTCCTTATGGTGCGTCGTTTGAAGATGCATTACAAAACCTTGAGAAGGTACTTAAATGATGTATACAAGATCACCTCTCCCTAAGTACTGAAAAATGCCATATGATGATGAGTGAAGGAGTGGTGCTTGGACATTTTATTTCATCTCAAGGTATTCAGGTAGATCCATCTAAAATATTGGTCATTCAGAATCTTTCTGTTCCTAAAACACAAACTGATGTGAGAAGTTTTATAGGACATGCTGGATACTACAGAAGATTTATTAAAGATTTTTCTAAGATAGCTTCTCCATTATTTGTGTTGCTTATGAAAAATGCTGAATTTAAGTGGACTAATTCTTGTCAGAAAGCTTTTGAAGAACTCAAGCATCAGTTTTCTACGACTCCTATTTTGAGGGGGCCTGATTGGGCCCTCCCTTTTCATATATCTTCTGATGCTTCAAACACTGCAATTGGAGCTGTCTTGGGACAAGAGGTGAATCATCTTCCTTATGCTATCTACTTCATTAGTAAGAATATGACCCCTGCTGAGCTTAATTACATAGTTACCGAAAAGGAATTTCTTGCAGTAATTTATGCCATTAATAAATTTCGACACTATATCACTGGTTATTCTACTTTTGTGCACACTGATCACTCAGCTATCAAGTATTTAATGAACAAATCTGTTACAAATGATAGAGTTACCAGATGGCTATTATTACTGCAGGAATTTGATATCACAATTGTAGATCAGCCTGGTAAAGAAAATGTGGTGGCTGATTTCCTTTCACGGTTGAAAACTGACAATGATATTCCAGTAGATGATTCTTTTCCTGATGAATATTTGTTTGCAGTTTCTGCTCACTCTCCATGGTATGTAGATATTTCTAATTATTTGGTTGCAGGAAAATTACCATCACACCTATCATACAGAGAAAAGAGAAGAATTGTTCACCAAAGTGCCAGGTATAGCTGGATAAGTGGGTGTCTTTTCTACACAGGGCTTGATCAGGAAATCCGAAGATGCATTAGGGAAGATGAAGTGTATGTGTTTCGGGGATTTAACACCCTAGAGGTTGGTTTGGATTCAACCTCCACAGAGCAGGGGCGTACTACTTAACAGAGACTCACACGATCATGCACAGTCATGAAAACGAAATAGAGCAGAATGAGAGGTTTACCCGTTGGTCCTACGTTTGAAGTAGATCCACGTGGAGTTCAAACTCCATGCAACCGTCCTTCCTCTTTCACCTGAAATACAAGAAGAAACCAGCACAAAGGACAAGTTGTACAGTATATTTCTACTCTATATGTTAGTGAGATTCATATAAAACATTAAATAAATCATCATGAATGCTTGTATAACAAATATTCTTCATACATTAAAGCATACAATAACACGTTTATTTCGGGAACAGCATGATACTTCTGTATTATAAAAATAGTACGTACAAAAGTAAGTGGAGAGATCACCTGATCCTTCCAAGGCCTTCGCAGACCGTCGTCCGCATCCGTCCGGCCCTTGCCTCGCTAAGACTCCTTCCAAATGAGTGCATACGAGATAACATATAAAGGGATGTGTATCTCAAGGAAACAAGGGTTTCCTGAAATGAACTGGGAAAGTGCAGGAGGCACGGGGAATCAGACTTGGATAGGGAACCAACAGGGTATAATAATAATAATTCTCTCTCTCCCTTAGGCCATACATATGAGGTCCTTTTATAGTCCCTCCAAGTAGTTTCAGCAGTTGGAAACAGTTGGCCACGGGCTGGGGTGGTTGAACTACCTGAGTAACCATCAACCCAACGCGAAATTAGGGATTTTTATATATATTTTTAATCATTAAAATGGCATACGCGGAAAAGTCTAGTTGTACTCGCATATACACGCGGAAAAACACGGGCATAGTCGCGTATGAAGGATTTTCCACTGTTTTTAAGTGAATTTGTCCAAGTCTGTAGGAATGGGTGCCCATAAAGCCATGTAGCAATCATGAATCATGTCAAGGTGAGAAATGATGCTGTAACAGATGCCCCCTAATATATGAGGTCAGAAGGGGTACATGATGGCCGAAATGTATTATGCACATAGAAAGAACTTCGCAAGGACAAGAGAGGACTTCACCAGATTTCAGCCTGCCAAAAAACCAATGAAAGAAATCAGAGAGTCAACACATGCTGAGGCGGGCATACCCATGCTCAGTCAAAAATACATCATATATAGAAAAAGTACTGAATAGATCCAACATGTATACAAGTATAACTGAACTGAAAGTACATAGTGAATCATCTGAGCAGGGCCCGGAAAGACAAGTCTGTATCAATGTCCAAGTATCACATATAGAAAGATGATCAAAGATAATGCAACTGGATGTCTGATCAAGTAACTGAATCTCCAAGTACCGGATCATAAGAGGCGGATCAAACGGTACAATCACGCAACTCGGGGATCAACATATAAGATGCTGCTGTGCTGAACTGCAACATATAAGGGTGAACGGCAACACTGGCAGAAACTGAAAGAACTGTCAACAGTGAACCGAGAAATGCTGATGCAACCCGAGGTCTTCATCGATCACAACGGCACAATTCTACACACTGGGAATAAATGAGCTGAAGTCGACCATGTGAGAAATCGTTGGATTACCGGGCAATGATGTTTCCCGTTAACCAACGCGAGACAACCCACCGATAATGATAATGAGTGTCGAGGTGCCCCAGTACAATCTGACAAGTGTGAATGAATGAGTTGAAGTCGAACACTTGAAAGAATCTACCAATCAGGAGGCAATGATGAATCCTCACTGTCGATAGCGAAGAGTCTGCCACTGATGACTGCAAACCCTAAGGTACTGAAAAAAAGACTCTAGACCTTGTTCCCAGAGCAATGAGTCGGAGTCGATGGGAAAAGATCTGTTGGAAGGAAGGCATTAAGGCATCCCACATCAGTCCAGCGCGAGTGTAACCCGCAGGCCAAGATTTGGAAGGAATCGGACGAAGGAGAGTGATGGAACCAAAACCGAAGTACGTTTCCGACGTGCACGAGATGAAGCTAGCGCACGGAAGAAACCCTCTGAACCAACCAATAATGAAAGCTGACACAGAGGCGAGAAATCCACCGATAGGGTCAAATGGAAATCCAGGTACTGCACGAATCCCAAGTGTGATAATGTGTGCTGACGTCGAACACGGGGGAAACCACTCAGTCAAAGACCCATGATGATGATCAAATGCTGAGCACGAGGTCACCTATCAATGATGGAAATAGGCCCAAGGTGCGGCTCTAGGTTTGCTCTCAGAGCAATGTGTCGTAGTCGATAAGAGACAAAACCGCCGGCAAGAAGTCAATGGGGACCTTCTCAAACCAGCACGAGCAGAAGACCAAAACATCTGATGTGATAGAACATGATACTGACAAGACCGGGAAGGCCGACTGAATAATGAGTCAAGAGACACCGCAGAATGGCCGACTCAGGCTAGACTTTCCTTGAACAAAAGCACGACTCTGTGATGACCATGGCAGTAAAAAGTGACACTGTATAAGTCTGTCTTGCAGGAGGCAAAACAAACTCTCCATATGATTGGAAGAGATAACCAACCGGGGGAGAACTGACAAGTGAAACATGGTAAAGACTGAACCTAGGTCAAACTAGAACCATCTCAAATGAAGGAAATATATATAAATATATGTGCTTTGTTCAAGGGCGACAAAACTGACTCTGTACTGCCATCGAAATAACGAAGATACATCCCGTTCCCGCTCTTTTTGTTATATTTAATTTTTTTGTCTTTTTCATAATAAGCCTGAAAAAGAATAAAAGAATGCTATGGTACAATGGATAGAACGAGTATCAAGAAAGCAGATGCACTAGTTCTGGGGTTTGGAACAATCCTATGCTCAATGCAAGGTGGCGAAAACTGGTCAGTGATACTCAGAGGAACGTTCCATCCATGGGTACAAGGGTGTCAAGTCGTGATAGCTAAGTGCATGCAATGGTTAACTTGTACAGAAAGTCAAGGTCAAAAGTTGGCTTAAACATCGAGTCCAAATGAAGCCGGCTAAAGGCCAGGATAACCAAGTAGCCAATATGCAATGCAGTAATACAACTTAACGACACCAGGGAGCCTCTAGGGTATAAGCCGGAAAAATGATAAGTGATGAAGGAGAAGAATGAAGCTTCAACACAGAAGACATGGCGGGACTAAAGAGGACTCCCGAGCCTACATAAAAAGCAGCATGGGCAACAAGTGATAGCGAGGAACTAACTAGGAAGCCCATGTAAAGGAAGGCTCTACCATCAAGTCATGATTTTAAAAATCGGCGAGTGAAATGGGTGTAATACTCATGACCTGATGGGATCGACCCTAAGGCAAGTGATCAGTATGGAGGCTAGAATGCAAGATGCAACGGAAAGTGATTCCCTAACCTATATGCCAGTGAAGATCATATACCTGCCATGAAGAGTCTGAACACATGGGCCAGAAACCAGGAAAAATCTTGAAAATGTCAAAATGTACCTGAAATATACCAAACTGGGCACTTCCAAGCAATCGAGTTATACAGCATAAGACAGATCGAAAAAATAAGCACAAGGAAATTTTTGCGAAAATTTCCAATTTTTTAGCCATAAATACACAAATTACCTCTCAATTGGTTCATTATTGCATAGCTGATTTGGAAAAGAGCTCTGGAGCTAAAAACTTGTTTCGTCAAATCAGCAACAACTGACTGTCAGAATTCAGCGAAACTTCAGGTAGGCTCCTTATTCATCCTGTTGATTCATTTTGTCCATTTAAAATTTAAAATTAAGTGGATTTTTACCTGGAAACCCTTATTAAAAAACGCGTACCTGCGCATACGCGGGTTCAAAGAAGGCAAGTCGCGTGTATACGCGACTGTTCACAGCGAAACTAGCGTATGCGCAAGTCCGAATTTCAAAAATGAGTTTCTAATGCAAATTTCAATGAATTTTTTCAGGATGACAATTTCATGGAGGGAACGCGAGCATAGTGCAATAGACCAAGAGGTCATGGAAGATCAAACATCGCAAAATGTCCTCCGAAACTGTGGATTATTCAAATTTTTCAAAATGCCCAATATGAAAAGTAATGTGAGATTGCTTGAAATGCTGGTAAATTATTGGGAACCGGATCAGGATTGTTTCATCATTGATCAAATGCCACTACGCATAGAGGTGGAAGATATATACTTCATCACTGGACTCTCCAGAAGGGGAGACCCAGTGGATCTGCACGGAAAGCCCCTGGGAGGGTTAACCGTGGAGGACTATGTCCAACTCTATTGCATAGAAGATTCCAAGAAAGTAGGCACACAGATTGCAATTAGAGATATCAGGGACTTGCACATGAAGATCCTCCTGTTCACCATTGGCAGAGTGGCAGGATCTGCCTCACTGCATCAGGCGTCCAGGGCGCACATGAGCATAGCTGTAGAGTGCTTAATTCATGTGTATGATTGGTGCACTGCCCTGCTACTGAACATGAAACAACAACTGACCTCTATTCGCAAAACACATACTTTGGCTATGGAACCATTTTGACCACATTCTTCTTCGAGAGAGTTCCAGCTTTGAGACCCAAAGTCATCTCAACTATCAGCAGCCCTCGGGACCCAAGAATTGCCCGTTGGGCAGACATGATGAAGAGACTGGGGGGCAGCGAGGTACCCCGAACTACCTGGGACGATGAGTTATTCTTATGGTGGAGAGAACAGATCATCGCAGTAGATGACTATCCCTATGCCGGGATGGATTTCCGAGGAGATCCAGATCTAGTACTTCCACCCGGTGCAGCATGGGGAGCAGTCGGTAAGTTTTTTTCAAAAATTTTAAATTATATGATTTTTTTGGATTTTTCAAATATGTATGAAAAATGAAAAACAAACATGTTTTTGGATTGGATTTATAATGACTGACAAATGAAAAATGATCATGTTTCAGATGTTGGACCAGTGCGTCCTGAGGGCCTAGCACGTCACAAGCGCCGCAGAGGTGAAGCAGAGACAGCGGATTCTGACAGGACCCTCCAGGCCGTGCAGAGAAACTTGGAGGGACTAACCCGCCAAATCCCTCTGGCTGCTGTGGAGGACTTGCCAGAAGCCGTCCAGAGACGGGTTATAGGAGTACCCCGGGACTGGGTTAGACTGTTCCGCCGTGTGGCCACTGCAGTGATGTTCTATAGGAACGCAACTTCTGGGCAGGGTCCTCAGGAGTAGACAGATTTTACATATTAGATGACTGTATATTTTTTGAGACTGAACATGATGGGGCATAAGCCCAAGTTTTGTACGGCATTGATGGATCCAAAATTTTGTAAAGTTTTTTGACATACTGATGATATATATACGGCGATATTTTGATGTGATGTGATAAATGTATCAAATGTATGATGTTTTTGATGATTAGATTTTATTGTATTGAATGATTAATATGCCAATCTAAAGCTTGATTAGCCAATGAGTCGGCAAACCAATTGTCAGCTCGAGGAATATGAATGAATGTTAAAAATTGAAATGACCTTTGTAACAAACGTACCCTCAAGAACAATCGTAATAAAACTGGATCTCGTACCCGATAAGTGTTGTTCAACTGCGACACCACCAGCTGGGAGTCCAAGAAAACTACCAACGAATCAACATCCAAAGATATTGCCTCCGAGAGTAGATGAATGACTGCAGTGTATTCTGCTACGTTATTGGAAGCAGGACCAATGCAGACCCCTCTTGATACCAACAGCTGACCGGAAGGATAATGAAGCACCCAAGCCGCGGAAGCTAAGTTCCGGGTGTGTCTACTTGCACCATCGGCGAAACCAAAATGACTCATGACATCAACACAACCTGCCAAAGCAGATCAAAAACATCACCATCCCATCAAAAATCGAAAATCAAACAGATATGTACAAGACAAAAACTACTATATACAAAGCAAAATGCCAGGCCAAAGCCTAGGCATAATACTTCTTCAGATAGATCCCATTTCGGGGCTCCGACAACTCATTTCCTTCAAAGTCAACCAAGGTATACGCTCCTTTCTTAAGGACCTTTTTGACGATATAGGGGCCATACCACATCGACTTAAACTTTCATGCCCCCAAGGCATCTTTTTCTTGGGCATAGACCAAAACAAGGTCACCTTCGGAAAAGACCCTAGGCTTAACCGCCTTATCGTACTGGACTTTGACTCGGTTTTTATGCGCTTCGTTCAACGTGGCGGCATCTCGACGTTGCTCATCAAGATGTTCCAGATGAAGAAGCCGCTCTGCCAGACTAGAAGTGTCAGGAAGAAGCTCAACAGCCAGTTTAAGGGAAGGAATCTCGCATTCGATGGGAAATACGGATTCCACCCCGTGGACTAACTGAAACGGAGTAAAGCCAGTTGCAGTTTTAACTGACGTCCTGTATGCCCAGAGTGCAGGATATAGCATAATGTGCCAGTTGGATCTATGTTTATCAATCGTTCGTTGAAGAATTGTCTTCAAGGACTTATTCACGGCTTCCACCTGGCCATTGGCCTGAGGATAATATGGAGATGAATGCTCCTGCTGGAAACCCAATTTAAGAGCCAACTCAGCCATCATACTGTTCTGAAAGTGACTGCCATGGTCAGTGACAATCTCTCTAGGTATACCGAAACGAGCAATGACTTGATTGAAGAAGAAAAGAGCTGCAGTCTCACCATCGTTCCCAAAAGTAGGCATGGCTTCGACCCACTTCGTAAAGTAGTCTACTGCTACGATAATGTACTTGTGACCTTTTGCCGAAGGCGGGTTACAAGTAGTATAATCCATACCCCACTTTGTAAAGGGGCCGACAGTAACGACAGGAAAAAGCGGAGCTGGATGAGCGCGCATTTTTCGAGTATACACTTGACAAGGATGACACTTCTTGACCGATTCAATACAATCTTTGAAAATCGAGGGCAAGAAGTAGCCAGCACGCAAAATCTTTTGGGCTGTAGCAAGCCCTGATAAATGACCCCCACAAGCTCCACCGTGAGAATCATTGAGCACAGCCTCAGCTTCTTCGAAAGTTAAGCGGCGTCTTAGGATTGAATCAACCCCTCGACGGTACAAAGCATCACCAATAATCAGATAACTTTTAGCTAAGTGACGCAGCTTACGACGCTCATCTTTCGAAAAAGAAGAGGGAAACTTCGCAGTCTGGAGATATACAATGATGTCCCCATAACAAGGATCTTGTGGAGAGATCAGAAACAAGTGTTCGTCCGGAAAGGACTCATCATAGATCATCGCCTCTCCACAAGGCAACTCGGAGATCAATTCCGCAAAAACTAATGACTTCTTGGATTTGGCAGACATGAACTCTAGATCGAATTCCTGTAAAATCACAATCCATCTATTATATTTGCCCCCAATCACTCGCCTGCTGAGGACAAACTGAAATGGATTGGCAGCTGCCAAGACATAAGTTTTGCGAAGAATAATATAATGCCGGAGTCGCTGTACAGCATGGACTGCTGCCAAGGCTAATTTTTCTATCGGGGTATATCGCAGTTCAGGTCCTACCAGTCCTCGACTAAGGTAGTAAATAACATGCTCAGCCAGAGCATCATCCTCCTGAACCAGAACCATACCAATGGTAGATTCTGCTGTAGCCGGATACAAAAGAAAATCTCTGCTATAATCGGGTGGACTCAGTAAAGGAGCAGAGGTCAATGCCTTTTTCAAGGCATCGAATGAGCGTTGAGCATAGTCGTCCCAAAGAAAAGGGACTCCTTTCTTCAACAGTCTCATATATCCCTTTGTAATCTCAGCATAGTTAACGATAAACCTCCGAAGAAAGTTAGACTTCCCTTGGAGACTTTGAAGTTGACGGATTGAAGACGGGGGAGGCAACCGAAGTATTGCCTCAACCTTGAAGGGGTCTACCCTTATCCCTTCACTAGACACGATAAATCCCAACAGCCGACCGGATGTTACCGCGAAAACGCACTTGTTCGGATTCAAACGAATTTTATAAAAACGACATCTCTCAAATATTTGCCGGAGGTGTCTTGGATGATCCATCCTCTTTCGAGAATGAGCAGCTAGATCATCTAAGTATGCCTCGATAATTTTCTTGATGTCGTGGAAGGCGTAAGACATGGCCCGCTGAAAAGTAGCTCCAGCATTTTTAAGACCAAAAGGCATTTTCTTATATGCAAACGTACCCCAGGGAATCAGACTTGGATAGGGAACCAACAGAGTATAATAATAATAATTCTCTCTCTCCCTTAGGCCATACATATGAGGTCTTTTTATAGTCCCTCCAAGTAGTTTCAGCAGTTGGAAACAGTTGGCCACGGGCTGGGGTGGTTGAACTACCTGAGTAACCATCAACCCAGCGCAAAATTAGGGATTTTTATATATTTTTTTAATCATTAAAATGGCATACGCGGAAAAGTCTAGCTGTACTCGCGTATACACGCGGAAAAACACGGGCATAGTCGCGTATGGAGGATTTTCCACTGTTTTTAAGTGAATTTGTCCAAGTCCGTAGGAATGGGTGCCCATAAAGCCATGAAGCAATCATGAATCATGTCAAGGTGAGAAATGATGCTATAACAAATGCGCCCTAATGGAGTTGCATGGCGCTTGTGAAGGTTGCAAGGCAAATGCATGGAGTTGCATGTCGCATGCAAAGATAGTCCTTTCTTGTTGAGAGGGAGTGTTGAAGATGGCAACAAGAAACAGTGAAGGAGGCATCCTGAAACATCTTTCTTGATCCTAGTTGGAAAGTGATCACCTAAACTAGGTGGGGGACCACACAGGTGATTTTTGTCGCAAAGTCTATTTTTAGACTATGTCTATTTTTAGACATATGGATCATGATCTATAAGTTGCGAGATGTTATTTATGGATGGTTGGTCATGTTGGTAAAAATAGATGGACCTCTATTTTTAGACATATGGGTGGTTTCTATTTTTAGAATGCCAGGCTAAAAATAGATATGTCGAATATTATTAGCTCTTAATAATATTTGGACTATAAACATTATCTTATTCTCTTGAAGCACTTCAGTTTGATGCCTGGATGTGGCACATGCAGCTGACAGAAGGAAATACGCTTTTCCTAGGGTTTAAGTGAAGCTATTGCATGAAGACTTCAATTAGAACTCATGTGACAGAGTTTGGTGGAGTTGATTGAGAAAGTTAGTGGAGTTGTATTCAGTTTAAATAATCTAAACATAGTTGAGCTTTTTGTATCCAAGTTAACTAATAGATACAATTAGTGAGAGTGGTGTGAATTAATTATTAATTAATTCACTAATTATAAACTCATAAATCAACTAAAGAATACATCAGTTAACTTCAGTGCATGGAAAGTTTCAGTGGAGACCAGTGCAGAAATAGGTGAAAGAGCAGGTTAACTATCGGTTGTGACTATACTATTGCTATTTGCAACACACAGACAGGTGGAGTAATCAATGAGGATTGCGTAGTTCAATCCAGGTGGTTTATCTATATAAAGAGACCATCCCATAGCATTGAAACACGCAATTGAGGTTGGCTATCAAGTGGCTAAAGGTTGGAGCATGAGTTTTGCTAGATCTAGCTTGATAGTGTGTAGCATGGGAGGTAGTGCATGAGAGCTTGCAAAGAGCTTTGTACTATGATTGTTACACGATCTCCATGACATGTATAATATACAGATAGTTGGGGGTTTTTAGCTTTAACCTTTCCCATGAAATACTGTGTTCATATGTGTGAATTTTTATGGCTTTAATGTGTGCATGCAATTGATTTTATTTCCGCATGTGATGATCAATGGTAGAAGAGATTCTGTATTATGCATGAAGCTAAAATAGTGTGTGATCAGGAGAATCTCGGTGAATAACTCATATCAGTTATTCAAATTTCTACAGTCCCTTGTGGAGGGCATTTTGCTGATAAGAGAACAACACACAAAATTTTGAGGATGGGTTACTATTGGCCCTCATTATTTAAGGATGCAAAGAAATATGTAAGGGCTTGTGACAGCTGCCAGAGAATGGGTCAACCCAATCATAGAGACCAAATGCCATTAAAACCCCAGGTAGTTTCTGAACCATTTGAAAGATGGGCCTTGGATTTTATAGGACCCATTAACCCTCCATCCAATCAAAGAACTTATATATTAGTCTGTACAGACTATATGACTAAATGGGTGGAGGCCAAAGCACTTATTAGAGCCAATGAAGAGGCTGTCCTAGCTTTCTTATTTGAAGAAATCTTCACTAGATTTGGAATTTCTAGAGAGCTAGTTACAGATGGAGGACCTCCATTCAATTCTCATGGTTTTAAGTCTACCCTTCAGAAATATCATATTCAACATAGAATGACTACACCATACCACCCCCAGGCCAATGGGCAGGTGGAAAGCACAAACAAAGTATTAGAAGCCATTCTAACTAAAACAGTGAAGGACAACCGAAAGGATTGGTTTCAAAGGCTGCCTGAAGCATTATGGGCTTATAGAACTACTTGGAGAAACACTACAGGTTTCTCTCCCTATGAATTGGTCTATGGTAAAAATGCTGTTTTTCCTGTGGAATTTGAAATCAAAACTCTAAGAACTGCTTTAGCTCTTAATCTTGATTTGACTGATGTGCAGACAGCTAGGTTGCAGCAGCTTCTTGAGTTGGATGAAAAGAGATTAGATGCCATTCACCAAACAACCATGATTCAACAACAGAGAATGAAGTGGCATGACAAAATTATCAAACACAAGCAGTTCCAAAAAGGTAATTGGACCTTGTTGTATGACTCTCGGTTTGAAAATTTTCAGGGTAAGCTACGTACACGCTGGCTTGGACCATATGAGGTAGATGCTGTTTTTTCTAATGGAACGGTAAGACTTTTAACAATTGATGATTCTAAAACACCTCTACTAGTCAATGGTCATAGGCTTCGTTTATACCAGTGCCTTGTTTCTAAAGAGGATTTCAAGACTGCTTGCATGACTGATATTCATTATCTTTTTCTAGGGGAGTCTTCTGCTCCTCACAGCATTTAATTTTCTGCACTGTTTTTTTAGTAATAGATTAGATTAGATTTAAGACTAATAATCCCTGTCAAGGGTTGGCATATTACAATTCAATTTTGCAGATTCTGGAAAAGCTCATTAAGGAGGACAGATCCATCATGAGAAGATCTGAAGCTTCAATCACAGAAGCTTGTTCCCTTCATTTCAACACATTTCCTAGCAAATCCCTTCACCCCATTTCTACATTATTTCCCTTTTTCCCATTTTTCCCACTTCTACCATTCCTGAAATGTCATCCTTCAGCTAGTATTTCCTATCCCTTACTACTGGAATTATCCCTTATCAAACACTTCCCCCACTTGTTTCAAACCCAAGTCATTTATCCCATTTTCCTGATTTTTCCCATTGCTGAAACACCAGTTTCAGCAACGCGTCATTCATTTTTCCGTTGCTGAAACACCAGTTTCAGCAACCTGTCATTTATCTTTTTCATCATTAAAACATCATTTCTTTCCGCTGCTTTACAAGCTTTTTAGTTCTCCACTTCTATGCTTCAGATCCCTTGGGTGAAAATTATTCAGTCTTGAGCAGATCCTGTTACACTCCTGTTCTAAATTTCAGAGAAATCTACGGATTCTTCCATGTATATTAAGCCATTTTGAAGCACTCTACACTTCGAATTATTAAACCAAAGGTAAAAATGTAAGGTATGTGGTTTTAATGTAATGCAGTTAAATTATATATTAAAGAGAGGATCTTGCTCATAATGGTTGCAATCTCCACACGCCCAATCATCATTGCACCATACGTAGGGGGGGGAATTTCGAAAACTGAATAATCATTTCACATTAACCAATCCTCCATCATTCTTCATATCCACTTCCGCCGTCGTTGAGACTCCGCATCCTCTGTTGCAACAATTAGCTTGACCAAAGCCTGTGTTTCTGTCTTCTGTGCCTCTGCATATAACTCAAGCTAGCAGCCATGGGAGGGTCGGCTATCAGACATGAGCCCGGTTCGATAAATCTTCTTCAAATGTTCCCGGAAGCCTATCAAATTTTCCAACAAGCAGGATGGACATCATACTTTGAACAGTTAGGAGAATTTGATCAGGAGCAGTTTTTAGAGTTTGCACAAAATCTTCAGGGGAATTTCTCAGTGGTTCAAGGCGTCCGCATTTCAGTTACAGAGGAGGACATAGTTCAAGTTTCAGGTCTGCCGGCTATTGGGACTCGCTGGTTCAGTAGGAAGCAAGTGATTTTAAATGCACAGCAAGATTTTCTTCGTCCAGATGAACCAGTTGAACTTAAAGGCCGCGGTGTAAGTCTGCATTCACTTCCTCGACCATGGCCAACAGTAGCAGAATTCATCAAACACTACTTGACATGTGAAGGGCGTTACCAGGTAGTCTACCAGCACGACTTCGTTTTTGATGAATCATTTAAGGAATGGTCGATTAGTTAATATTCCCTATTATCTGCTTGGTTGTATCAAAAACATGTCTTATTATTGCAGACGGGCTAAATTCCCATTGTTATCCCTCACCCATCATCGTTTATGCCAATTGTTAATTCAGAGGGGTTTTGCTCAGCAAAACCTCCCTCTGAATAATCCACTCCTTCTTCTCCAGCAGGCTGAAATTCCTCAGCAGGCCCAAATCCCCCAACAAGCCGAAAGTTCCCAAGAAACTCCTGAGATTCCTTATGAAGGGCAACTGGACGATAACCCAGACCCAGTTGACCCAACCCCAAGATCATCCCACTTAGAAGAGTCAACCGTTCCCACTATTTCTATCCCTAGCGATGACTCTCTAACACCCCCATCCCCACCTACTTATAAAAGGAAGAAAAGAACCCCAACAGTCTCTGTCTCAACACGTCGAACAAGGGCCAAATTTCAAATTTTTACCTCTTCCGAAAGTCCTTCCCCCAGAAAATAATCTTCCCCTGCAAAGAAAAGGAAAGACAGTGATTTCTCTGCTTTCCTACAAAAAAGGAAAATGAAGATGACTGTTGAAACAGGAGTTACTCCCATTTCCCCTGACCCCGCCACTATTTTGTTAAAACTCCAATCTTCACCCCCATTTAAAATCCCCCAGCCCGTCTCGTCCAGTGACACTGCCACACAAGAACCAGTGCCCCGGGATAATACGACATTTTTTATGGCCCAAACAGTGACTGTCACACAAGAACCAGTCACTTACCCAGAGGCTGAAACACAAGAACCAGCCACTGTGGTACAAAAATCATACACCAAGCACGATGATACAGGGAGACTAGCCGTAGCTGTTCCACAAGAACCAGCTACAGTTGTGCATCAGCAGACAACCCCAGCAGAATCAACCAGCACACAGGGTTCATATACTGTGGCATCTTTATTGGAAGAAAATCAGTTTTTGAAGTCTGAGCTAGAAGCCTATAAGAATGAATTAAGCATGGCATGAGAAGCCTTCGATAGAGAATTGAATCTCTATATGCTAGCACACACAGCATCATCACAAAATAGGGAGCCATGCAGGGAATACATGTGCCATGAGTGTGGTAATATTTACCAGCAGGCAGGCTACAAACTAGTCAAAATTCAAGTATCCGAGGCATCTACATCAGCTGCAATAAAAGAGGAATGCCCTACTGCTCCACAAGAACCAGTAGGGCTCCCAAAAAGTGTAGAAGAAGAAACTAAACCTCAGATATCTCGCCCTGTGCTAGTTAGTGCAGCCACTCAGACAGAAACACAACCACAGATATCTTGTCCTGAGCTAGTCAGCTCAGCCACTCAGACAGTACCACAACCACAGGTATCTTGCCCTGAGTCAGTCAATGCAACCACTCAAACAATGTCCCAACCCAGCACTTCTAATGCCAGGACACAGACCCTGCCATGGAATCAATTAGAACTGATGAACAAATGGAAGAAACAGTATGCTGAAGAACAAGATACAATATTACAGTAGCACAAGTTAGCATGGCAGAATCACATGTACGCCAACTGGGATAGTTGGGAACAGATGCTGCAACAGCTCAGGGATTCCAAGAAGGAAGTCAAGGAATCAAAGGAAAAGATGGCCTTGATGTTTTCATTAGTGCAGAAGTTGATGGCTACCCGCAAACCCTCTGTAAATTACTCTCTCTTCCTTTCTGAACGTTTAGTTTATTTTCAATTAAAAGCAATAAAGGATGGCAGACCTCATGAACTGCTTACTTTAGAACAATTTGTTGAAACTTTTGCTGAGGCCCCTGAAAGTGACCAGCATTTGCTGTGCGAACTTTACCTCCATAATGAGGCCATTCCCGACAATAGAAGAGTCAATCTCATTCCAATTGCAGGTGATATACAAATAAGGGAATTTGTTTCATTTTTGGCCAATCAGCTCACCTGGAAAACTGCGTTTATTGCAAGTAGCCATAATGAGGAGAATAGGCTCCTATGGATTAGACCGGAACCTTTAAGTCCGGCTATGTTTATAGCACAATATCACCAATTCTTACAGAAACCAGGAATACATAGGTACATGCAACAACTACAGGCTTCAACACTTTTGAAGTGTCAACAACAAATCAGAGTAAAGGAGGCTGCTGCATTGAAGGCCAATACTATGTTTTGGCAGCAGTCATGTAAAGAAAGACAAGACTATCACCCTTTTAGCCCTGATAATCTCCAAGCTGCACTTTCCAGGGTACCTAATTATATCAGATGCATTCGACATTGTGGAGAAAACTGGATTGGTTACCATTTTCATTTTCCAATTCTATGGCTGCCTTCAGAGAAATATCAGTGTCACTACCAATTGGTTGGCAGAGATGAAGCTTTAGCATGGCAGCACTTGCAGAACAATAGAGGATTCCGAGCTCCTACAGATGCCACCTTCTCCAGCTACTGCTTGAGCAACTTGCATGTGCAGAATCAGTACTCAGACTCTGACTCAGACTAGGAGTTGCCTGAGGACATGCAACATTTTCAGCTGGGGGGGATGTTAGGACTCCACTATGTAGCATTTTTACTATATACTTTGACACCATCTTACCTTTATAACCATGTTTAAAAAGGATTCCATTATCATTTTCATTTACTTTATCCCAAGGTATATAAAATCCTCTTCTTTATTATATGTTTAATCCGTTTACATATAATTCCATAATACTCGTATATTTTATCATTAATCGAAGTGGATTGTTGCTAACATAAGTCTAAAAGATCGCAGAAAATCTATGTGCTGTGCTGGAGCAATCGGCCGTGGCTGAAACAGTCAAACTTCGTTGCTGAAACAACCGACTCCGTTGCTGAAACAGTTGACTTCGTTGCTGAAACAGCCAGCAAGCACGCAAATTCCATCACTCGTAATTTGCGATTCTGGAAGAGTATTTTGTGGAACAATGGCAACAGCATGAAGACGTGGTTACACGGATTATTCTGAAGATAGCATTCTTGTTGTATCTGTTGTAACAATATCTTTTTATGGAAGAACAGAATAGTCCCGTTTTAAGAAAGAAGAACAGAATTAGGATAAACACAGATTCGCTCTCATGTAATTGTAAGAGATGTCTCCTCTTTAAAAAGAGGAGACATCATCATTAGAGGGGAGTTCGAGTTTGAAAGCTACAGGAGAACATTGTATTTGAGAGACTGGAGCTAGACTCCATCTATAATGTATCATTTCTTTTGACAGATGAATAAAATCTTCTTTTGAGCACTCCAATTTAATTCTTTCCCTGGGGAATCTTGTGAGAGGGAAAGGGCCCGCCTTCCTCACAAGATTCACCCTTCTGTCCCTGTAGTTTGTTTAATTTCTTTATGCTGTTTGCACTTTACTTTAATTATGTTGCTGAGACACCAGTTACACAGTTTTGTAGTTAGTGAATATTCTGTTTCCTTAACGCTGCATGTGTTTAGTACATTCACTCTTAAGAAGTTGAGAAATCTATTTCTGTTATATGTTGAATGTACAATGCTGGGAAGCAGGTGCTGAAGGTTCCTGTACGAAGGAATAGGGTCCTGCTCCCACTAATTGTCTTTCTTTTCCTGCAGTGTGATTAGAAACAGGAGACAAGTGCTGAAGGTTCCTGTTCATGGGAATAGGGTCTTGGTCTCTTGAGTTATCTTTGCTATAGAGTGATTAGTGTCAGGCAGCAGGTGCTGAAGTTCCTAATTAAGGAATAGGGTCCTGTTCCTGTTATGGTTGATTGGTTTCCTTTCCTGCAGATTGATTTCCCTCTATTTGAATTCTAAACTGCAACATAGGAATTATTTCTGCTATAGCATAATTGACTTCAGCTTTGATTAAACAGAGTGTGAATAATTAGATTTGTATGATTGGTAATTGTGTGGCTTTTTACTACAACATTGTTCTTGCTTTTGAAATTGAGCATATCCAGTGCGTGATTGTCTTTGGAATAAAAAGACTTCCTCGGGTTGACAATTTATGTGGAGCTTGAATTGTGAAAACAATTAAAGCGACCAACAGAGTTTTCCTAGGAGAAACTGAAGAAGCCATAATTGGAGCAATATTCGACCAAATGGGGCTCAGAAAGAGTCTACCCTAGCATATTTGGACATTCTGAGCATGTTGGAGCAGGTTTTAGGAGCAGTAGAGGATTGTAAAGATCAAATTTCCCCATTTTTAGCTAATACAGAGGCCCAAGCCATGGAAGTTAGACCAAGGAGATGTATCCCAGGAGGGGTGAACTCCTTCATTAAAATACTATGTTAATGGATCATTTGATGGTTTGCTGTACATTTTATTACTGCTGCTCAATACTTGGTTTTAATGTTAAAATGTTCATGAATTTAACATAAAACTTGTCAAAATTACCTGTTTCACACTCACAAACACCATAAGGAAACATATGCACATGAAGCAAATGTTCAACAATTGTTTACAATTTTGAAGATGAAATTAGCACAACAAAACTAACATTCAGATTCAGATCAAGGTGGTATTAGAGCAAGGTTATTTTATTAAGTTTTGTGCAAGTAGGGTTTTAATGGTTGCAAATTTGTGATGCTTACAAGGTTAAAGTTGTAGAGAGGAGAAGGGAAACTGTTGGTTTCTAGTCCTAAGGTTAGGAACAAAAGAGGGAGAGCCACAAGGCCACCATCTCCACCCAAATTTTCACTCCCAACTGCACTTTAATCACCTCAAGTTTTATCTCTAGTTGAGATTGAATAGGTACAAGTTTTACTAGAAGCTGAGCTTGAATCCATAGGCATCATGTCAGGTGTAGGAGAGACTGAATGTATTTATGAAGAGGAAACATACAAGAAGGATTTATATGACCTAACTGAAAGGGTTAGGATCCTCTTTGAAGATAGGAGCACTAGGATGGTTGGAGATAAATCTAAGTCTCCACATGGAGAGGGAATCTCAGAAGATAAAAAGGATGAAGAGAAGGATTCAAAGGGAAGTGGATGAAAGCCTCCTCCATCTCCACCATCTTCATCATCATCCTCATCATCACCATCAACATCCTCTTCTACTTCCACATCCAAAACTACCCATACTCACTCAAAATCCTCGAAAGGAACAACTCCCTTACTCAAACTTGATGTCAAATATGAGTTTCCAATGTATAATGGCGAGGTAAATGTAGAAAAGTTGGAAAATTGGATTCATCAATTGGATGTTTATTGAAGAATTCAAATCCTTCAAGTATATGACAGAAATATTCATTTGGCTTCCCTGAGGATGGAGGGATCAACACTTGTATGGTGGGAAGCAAGGACTCAAGAAGAGATTAAAAACCACGGTAAGATCTCAATGTCTTGGTAAAATTTTATTGCTTCCATTAAAAGGAAATTATATCCTCTAGCTTACATGCAAAAAGCCATTACAGACATGCATAATTTTAGATAATTGAAAGGGAAAAGTGTGCAAGATTATACTCATGAATTTAGGAGAAGAGCTCTTATTTTGGGTGTCAATTTGTATTCTCAAGAAACTTTGTTAAAGTATATTGGGGGTTTGCACAATTAACTTAGACATACTATTCTCATGTTCAATCCCACAAACTTATATGAGGTTTGCGTTCAAGCCACACATCTAGAAGCAAGAGGGAAATAAAGTGGAGATGAGAAAAGTGATGGTTTCTTTGAGTATGAGGGTAAAGGAAAGAGAAAGTTTAATGGAAGAGGAAAGAGAAATATCTCTATCAAAAAAGAGAAAGATAAACTCACATGTAAAAATTGTTCAAAGAATGACCATGATGAAGACCATTGTTGGCAACTCCATCTAGAGTTGAAGCCAAAAAAAATTCAAGCCAAAGAGAAGGGGAAAACTGTTGCAATCATTGAACATGACTTAGGTTCAGATTCAGGAGATGAAACCAAGATTACAACAATGGGTTTAAAAGGTAAGAACATAGTAAGCACAAGTTCTTCAAGTTGTTCCAATTTAACTCAAGGTGAAGATACAAGAATTGAACTCTTTCATATTAGAGTAGTTTCTAACACACCGATATAGACACACTATTTGATAGTGGTTCTCAAGGTAATTTGATTTCCAAAGACTTAGTTAAGAAGTTAAATCTTGAAACTATTATACATCCAAGACCTTATCCTTTAGGGTGAATATGAAAGAATGGAAACTTGTAGGTAACAAGGAAGTGCATTCTAAGGTTTGCAATCAATTCAAACTTTCTTGACGAAGTTGAACTTGATGTAGTGCCGCTTGAGATTTCAGGTAATGTTTTGGGAAGTCATTATCTTTATGATAGGAAAGTAGTATTTAATTTCCATGAGAATAAGTATCACTTGTTTAATGATGGAATTGAGTACGTAGTTAGAGCGCATAAGAAGAAGAGAAGTTTGTCACTTATACATGCAGGAGAAATGAAGAGAATAGTGAATGCAAGTCAAAATTTGACTTTGTTAATGATCAATCATATAGATGTTTTGAATGATAACTTTTAAAAATATGCATCAAATTAACAATTTGATTTCATTGAAGTTGGTTATACTTGTAATAAGACATTTCATGACCCTAACAGGTTGCCTTTGAAAGGAGTTAAACAAGATGTGAAAGATTTGCAGCAATCAACATCAATGTTGAGCAGTGTTGGAAACGAGATGTGGTGAAAGAGAGAGAAAAGGTCAAGGAGAAAGCGCCAAAGAAATTTGACAAAGAAGGCATACGTTCCACAAGTACTTGTTTTTGGTTTAAAAAAGGTACATTGCAATGGAGAAAACACTTGGTCAAAATTCAATGCAAGTACAAAACAAGATCAACTAAGAATCACCATGATGAAAGTGTTCGAGGTGAGACAGTTTTCAAGTTTCCTTTGATTAACAATCGAGGTGGGATCAAGTTTGTTTTTGCAAGGACAACTTGATACTATGAAAATTTAGGGAAATTGCAACATGATGGTGTCTACAATAGCAAGAGAGGGTCTCAAGAGTCAAGGAAGAATATTAGTTTTTGTGAAAATATCAAATTGATGAAAATGGGAAAATTTCAGTGGATTGAGATTGGAAGGGTGAAGGAACTGTACTCTCATCCACATGTTCAGTATTCAAAGAGATTTTTGGGTCCAAAAGGCTTCTAGTGGGGAGGAATGATCAGGTGCTCAGTATTAAGCTCAAAAATGGAACTGCTCAGAATTGGTCGGAACCTGAACGACCGTGAAGTGCTCGTTGCCAGGAGTCCGACACAATTCATTTCATTGAAAACCAATTCCATATGAGGAAGATAGAACCTGCTATTCATTTTCCTAAAAAGTTAAATTTTTTACAGAAATGACAGACTGATGACATGGCATCCTAGTCAGCAAAAAAAGAATATTCTTGGAATATTCCTTTAATTCGTCCAATGCCACTATGACATGTGCCACTTAAGGACTGGTTGCTAATTTGGGTGATTTGCTACATTTTTATTGGTGGTTGGGATGGGCCAATGGGAAGACGACACGTGGTGGAGCTAGGGGCCGCCACTTGCCCCCTCCTAAAGGTCGAAGTTTGGCCATGTATGGTTGAAATATCATATATTATATGGTGCAATTTTTTTATATAGTGGACGGGTGGAGGTCAGGGTCGACCTCATGACCTCCCCCAAACAAACACAACGTCATACCAATAGACCACACCAACAATTCTTAACAACATATACATGCAAATTATATTTGTTTCAATATTGTTGAATCGGCAGGCAGAAGAGGGGCCAACCTCACGGGCTAGCCCACTCACAATAGAACCATTACGCTATGAAGGTGGTGTAGCACTCTGGGCTAAATGTGCATTTAGTGCTAACACCATTGCTTAACACTAATTAAACTATGATTATATCATAATTAAACCATGATTATCTCATAATTAAACCATTTTTAATATGCGCTTATCCAGTTTAATTCCAATTTGTTTAAAATGAGCCATTAGCGCTAATCTACAATTAAAATCCCACTTACCTTAATTAATCTGAGTTTAATTCATTGGCGGATTTTGCGGAGTCCACCGATTTCTGCGGGAACTCCAAGATTAGCGGATTTAACTATAGTTGCTGCAGTTTTAGTGGATTTTTTGTAGGAGAAACTGAAGAAGCCATAATTGGAGCAATATTCGACAAAATGGGGTCAAAAGGAGTCTATCCTAGGAAATTTGGACATTATGAGCATGTTGGAGTAGGTTTCAGGAGAAGTAGAGGATTATAAACAACACTTTTTCCATTTTGAGCTAATATAGAGGCCCAAGCCATGGAAGATAGACCAAGGAGATGCAGCCCAGGAGGGGTGAACTCCTTCGTCAAAATACTGTGTTAATGGATCATTTGATGGTTTATTGTACAATTTATTGTTGCTGTTTAGTACTTTGTTTTAATGTTAAAATTATCATGAATTTAATATAAAACTTGTCACAATTACCTGTTTAACACTCACAAACACCATAAGGAAACCTATGCAAATGAAGCAAATGATCAACAATTCTTTATAATTCTGAAGATGAAATTATCAAAACAAAAATCACATTCAGATTCAGATCAAATTGTTACATCCAAAGTGATAGGAAAGGTGAAGTCACCTCTTGAAATTGTAATAAAGATTCAACTATACCTTGTACATCAACACCATCTAAAGTAGTGCTATCATTGCTACAACACCCTCCAAATTTTTTCTATATTTGAATTTTGGACTGTACCTTCTACCATGCGAAGTGTCTCTTTTGGTCTTCAAGTGTCATTTTATGTTTATACACATGTTCCTACTGTCCATATCCCTTCTTAAGTGTTATTAAATTGTCAAGATCAATTATAGCACATTTTGGTACTATAACACACTTTCAAGTCACAAAACAACACTTATGTGTCTCAATCACTCATGCTTTTCTTGTTGCACTTAAAAAGTGTTTGTGAACTAGATTTTTGTTATATATTTATTAGTCTTGGATCTTTATAAGTTTTATTTATGAATTGAGAAGTGTGGAGCTCACTTCAGTCTCTAACTCACTATGTTTTCCCATGTTTCATCCTTCCAAACTCAGTTATTTTGTGACCTTGTATACTTTTCCTCTAGGGTAGAAAGAGCACAATGCACACTTCTAGAGCCTAACAGTGACCCCCTTGTCAGCTAGAGATACACATTATTCTATCCTAAGGTCACTCTCTCTTATTTCCACGCATTGCATAATTATAGTGAAGAAGGTCCCCTCCTGGTTGCTTACAACTTCTCCATGCACTCACCCTCACACTACCTTCCCAATATAACACATTGCACAATTTCAGTGGGAAGTGATGACCCTCACTATGCCTTAAAACTATGCCCTGTAATCTCCTTAATAACCTAGCCTTTCTCCCTTTCACATTGCACAATTTTAGTGAACAGTCCCTACACCCTTACCTCTTGCAACTGCACCATGCACTCATCCTTCCTCATCCTCTTCCAAAAATATGCACTACACATTTCTAGTCATCAGTACCTGCCTCCCTATCTCCTGCAAGTGAACATTGCGCTCAAAAGGTCCTCCTTCATCTCCCCTGTGCATTTTTTATATTTAAATATCACATTGCATGAATCACAATAGAGTATGATATTTTAAGACTGGTGTTTGCTTGCCATGAGTATTCTTCACCTACATGTACACTTATTAAACATGAAAAAGGATGTTTGAGGAGATCTACTAGAAGCATGCTAGTTTTTTGTAGCATTAGATAGGTATTCTAGTCTCGGCTTTGGTCAGAGCGTCTTAGAAACACTAGATCTCTAGAACCTAGAAAATTTTTCAGGAGAAAACACCTAGAGATGGCTCAATTACATTAATTAATCAATAATTATATTTTTCCTAACTCTACATTAGGATAAGTGATTAATTAACATAAATTATTTGAGAAATGTGAGAATTCTCTAGAAACTTACAAGGATTGAGTTGGTGATGATCTTATCCATTGATGGGGATCTAATCATGGTCGTTGGTGAGCAAACAAGACATTATAAGAGAAAATCAATGGGGATGGAGGAGATACACTTGATAGGTCGGGTTCCTTTGCAGATCAAGCTATCCAAAAATAGTAGCTAAGCAGAGAAGAAGAGTTTGAGCTAGAAGTGACATGAATTTTGAGAGGGAGTAGCATAAGTGAGTATATAAAAAGTTTCTAGTTTCATAGAGGCAACAACAAGAGGCAGAGTTATTTTATAGTCAGGCTGCGTAGGGATCGTGCAAACAACTTCAATGAGAAGTTTGATTTAGTTTAGGAAAAGGTCAATTCAGGTTCCAGAGGCTGGGATAATTTTCTAGAGGGCCAGAGAGTCACTTCCAACATCATAAGTAGGCAGGATGGCTTGATTAAAGTAAGTTCCGGGCCACACATGTGAGGGTCTGTGCAAGAACTACGCATAGGGCCTATGCAAGGGTTTGGAAAACCATTTTTTATAAGGTAGGTTGTGTTGGGATTGATTGTGGAGAAGGGAAAATTTTCTTCAATAATGGTTGTGAGTTTATCTTGCAGAGTATTTCCAAGTTTGGGCATCCAGATTATACTCATATTTTCATGGCTGCATAATAATAATAAAACCCTCATCTGCTGCACCGGTTTTCTTGCATTGGGTTTTTCCTAGGACATTTGTCCAAAGATAACTGTGTCAAATTTATTATGTGTGTTTCTCTATATTTCTCAGTTCCAACATTTTAGTTTTTGCAATGTTTTTATTTGTGAAGAATTGTATTTCAGTTTATTCGTTGTTTGTTGTAGAAAATAAATTACAAAATTAATAAGTTAGAAGAATAAATTTATAGTTGTTGCAATTAAGAAATTTTTGCATGGTATCAAAGCATGTTTGAAGATATATCAAGAAATTAGAAGCAAAGAAGAAATTTTTTAGCTTTAGAGGGAGTCTCTAAGCAAAATTTATGGGTTTGCGCAAATGGCCAGCTAGGTAGTGCAAATTGCTGGGAAGAGTTCGATTTTTAGTTGCAGGTGGCATAAAAAGTTTGAACAACCCAGAGGCAATTCCAACAAGCAGTGGTGTAGCTGAGAAGTAGTTCCAGTGAGTAGATTAGTTAGTTTTTTGAGCATATTTGGGTGCTGTTGATTAGAAACAGTTTTTTTAAAAGCAGAATCAACATCGGGTGGAAGAGAAATAACACACAAAAAGGGATTTTTTTTTCTCAAACGATTTCCACATTTAGCTCTAGAAAAAACCCAAATGAAAAATATATTCTCAATGGGGATTGGGTTTCCATAGAATGTACACAAATTCCCTTTAAAAAATTTCGGGAGAGGAGAATATTGAAGCTATTGAGGATTTGTCAGCTGCTGCTAAAGGAAAATTCTTGGAAATCCAAGTTCTGGATGTCAAAGAGAACATTGTTTCAATCTACTCAATGGCCATTTGAACACATGTTTATCGATACCTATCTCAAATCTTTAGTTGCTTTGCCATCAATAAGTTTAAGTAATTTTCTAGAGGAAATCTGTGATTTACAACTGCAGGTGGCAGTAGCTAGCATAACTGCGTATTCGAGGGGGAAGTGTGAGTAACAGAGTGAGAAGTCGAGCATGAAAGGAGGATATTCTTGTTTAATTTTCCAGTTGTGAGTTTTGCAGAAAATGGCCTCAACAAAAATTTGAGATCATGATAGGCTAGATGGAGCCTCAAATTATTGTATTTGGAAAGCCATAACGTATTTCCTGCTAGATGAGCATGGTCTGAAGACATATGCAGATAGGGTGGTATCCATATCGATAGACTCGCAAAAAATAGAGAACTAAAATAAGGATATGGCCAAGGAAAAGTGATTGATGCTTGATGGCATATGAGATCTTATAGTTTCACACTTAGCAACCAAGAATACAACAAAAGAAATGTGGAATTCGATTACTACATTTTTCTAGAATCCTTGCGAGAACAAGGAATTGTTTTTCAAAGAGAAGTTGAGGCTCACTAGGATGAATAGGGGTGAAGGAGTTACTACTTATCTAACTAGGATTTGGGATGTACGAGACGAGCTTGCCATAGTTGGAGAAGCACCTCAAGAGAGTGAGATGGTGCATATAAATTTCAGTGGTTTCACCCAGAGGTGGGACACTCTTGTCCAAGGCATTATTGGATGAGACAACCTACTAATTTGGGATCGATTGTGGGAAGATTTAATGCATGAGGAGATGAGGCTTTCTCTAGTTAAGAGAAATATCAATGGAAACATTAGCGAAGGATCGAAGGGTGTGAAGGAAGAGGAAAAAATATCCCTTGCATCAAAGGGGAAGGAAAAGAAAGGTACCAGTAAGGGACAAGCATCATAGGGAGGAGAAAATAAGAAGAAGGATTTGTCGAAGATAAAGTGATTTAGATGTGGTGAGTTTGGTATCTATAGTACCGAGTGTCCAAATAGGAAGAAGGAAAATAAGGAGAAGCAGTAGTAGGTAGCATATTTGACATAGATCTCCAATTTATCTTCTAGGCTGGAGGATGAATTTTCATTGTGTGCAAATATCCCTCCAAGAGAGAGGTGGAGAGACATTGAGATTTAGTACCTAGAGTTGTAGAGATTTGGAAAGGGTCCAAAGAAGTTTGCATCAGATAGGTGTTTCTTCTTGGATAATTACCTTGGATACGAGGGCCAAATATATTTAATAGTAGATGGATCATTTTTCAGGATGGCACAGACAAATATTGAGTGATAGTTGCAGCTAGATGCTAAAGAGGCGTAGAATAGTTGCAGTGAAAAAATTTACTCAGTGGATAGTGCAAAGACTAGTATCAGTCAGAGACTCACAAGAAAGTTTCATATCCATTAGAGGGAAACAATTGATTCATAGTTTGGTTCTCAGTTGCAGTATTTGTACTAGCAACAATAGAATGAGAAAAGATACAACGAAGAGACGAGTTGGAAGCAATGCATGTTGTATAGTGAAATGTAAACAACAACGTAGATGCAATTTTAGTTTAGCTTAGAGTGAAAAATTAATCAAAGTTGCACAATATTCCTTGCTCTATCTGCTGCCTCTCTGGAAGCGACTCTTCAATCCTTTGTGGCTTGGTGGGAAGTGATAGGGTGACAGTTTTCAGAAATCAAAAACATTTATAAGAGGATGTTATGAAGATAGAGTGAGAGAACACCTTCCTCGCTAAGAGGGAGTGTTATATTTTTTTAGCATCAAACAAGTGTTATAGTATCGACTTTGGTCGGAGAGGTTTAGAAACACTAGATCTCCACAAACTAGAAAACATTTCAGGAGAAAATACCTAGAGGTGACTCAATTAAGTTACTTGATCAATAATTAAATATTTCCAAAGTCTAACTTTGGAAAAATGATTAATTAACAACAATTAATTAAGAAAGGTGAGAATTCTCTAGAAACTCACACAGATTGAGTTGGAGATGATCTTAGTCGTTGATGGGGATCTAATCGTGGTCATTAGTGAGCAAATGAGGAATTATAAGAGAAACTCGACGGGGATGAATAGAATACACTTGAGAGGTCAAGTTACTTGGAAAATCAAGATATACAACAACCAAAATTGAGCAGGGAAGAAGAGTTTAAGCAAGAAGGGAAGCAAAGGTTGAGAGGGAGTAGAAAAAGTGGTTTCAGAAGAAGTTTCCAGTTCCGAAGAGGCAACATAGAGAAGCAAAGTTATTCCAAAGTGAGGATGTGTAGGCAGGAAACTTCAATGAACAATTCGATTTAAATGAGGAGGAGGTCATTCAAGTTCTAGAGGTTGGGATAATTTTCCAAAGGGTCGAAGAGTCACTTCCGATAGAAGCAACATGAAATATGGCTTGATCAGAGGCAGTTTCGGGCCATGTGTAACACCCTCCTCCCACATCTACCCAAGTAAGTGGCCAACTGGGGTAAACATGTAATGAGTAGTTACTATGATATGAATCAACTCCCTATGCATCAATTAAGGAAGTGGAACTAAAAAAAAAATACCAAACTAACCTTCTATGCCTGCATTAGAACCGACAAGAGCCATCCAAACCTTCCAGGTGACCAACCCCTGAGACAACCTAGAAATTTACTACATTAAATCCTCAGTTTATCCCATGACATGGGCATGCATGTGATTGGGAATCTCCAGTCCTCCCACAGTAAGGCATTCGTGGGATTGGGAACTTTTATAGGTAGTTCTATGCCATCGACTCTAGATTCTATGCCACTTTTTCAGGGCCAGGACTAAGGCCATTGCCCAGAACTCCATGAAACTTCCAAAATTGAAAAATAACATCAAAAAAATGATACCAATTCAAATACTTGAACAAGGACTTGACTGGACCCCTACTTTCCATGACAGATATTTTGTCAAACATGTTACAATTATGCATTCTACAAGTTTAAACAATAGATCTGAGCATATGGGTCTCACACTTATCTGAGAATCACTGAGAAGCATTGATGCCTCATCACAATAATTTCATTACCATGTATTAAGCCATATATTCATGGTACATTCAGGGATTACCCAAAACATGATGAGAGCCATACATTATCACTGTCATAAAACTCAGTGATAACAATCATATAACCAATAGAAATATCAAGGATATTACAACCATAT
The DNA here is from genome assembly GCA_034641835.2 of Pinus albicaulis. Taxonomy (NCBI): domain Eukaryota; kingdom Viridiplantae; phylum Streptophyta; class Pinopsida; order Pinales; family Pinaceae; genus Pinus; species Pinus albicaulis. The sequence goes on along the minus strand of CM076580.1, from coordinate 1,536,233,218 downwards.
AAACCACATATAAAAAAGTATATTTACCTATAAAATACTAAGGTGAAAGATCACTTATTAATTATTTCATAGGCCAGCCAGGTATGGGACTTCCACAAACCACCTGACCATAGACTAGGTTGAACCAAATATTTCTCTCATCCAGTCACCCCAATGCCATATTCCAAGCATGAATGTGGGATCTCATAAAACAAATAAATACAAACCAAACCAAAGCTTCTAGAGGCCAAACCACCTTAACCCTCAACCAATGATTCCACCTCATGGTCTAACATCACTAACCATCACCAGATTGGTTTCTACCGGAGTTTTCCAGGGATCTATATCATTTGTTCCAACAAGGGATTCCACGACTAGTAACTCAACCCACAATTTCCGTTAGAGTTACATAGCGTTTTTCTAACTAGGATTTCCAGGACTAGTAACTCAACCCACCAAGGTATTCCAGAGTGTTTTTCCAACCAAGGCTTCCAAGACTAGTAACTCAACCCAAGATGTTACAGGGATTCTAGAGTGTTTGTCCAACCAAGGATTCCAAGAACTAATAACTCAACCCATAGACAAAGGCACAAGAGAACCAAACAGAAAACAAAATTAAAACCCAGAACACCATGGCTATCCAGGAAATGGAAAGGCTAGGAAAAACCATTGTCAATCCAGGAAATCCTCCATGCCAATGAAAGATTATAACCAAATAACCACATTCATATCCTATGCATGCCAAAACTAGCAAGGAAATCATACATGCAACTTGGTACATGCAAGAAAAACCCGTTTTAGCTACTGATACCGATGTATTCTTGTGATTTCTTGCTTTTCATTTTCCTTCTTCCTCCAAATCACAAGTATGCCACACTCCTCCAATAGTGCTCCAAGAAAACTCTAAGTATCCAAGAGTATGAGAGAGAGTGAATAAAATGAGAGCTCCAAAACTGAAATTACAAATGTCTGTGAACTAATCCTCAAAAGTCTTTTTATTAGTGAGGCCTATAATTTCTTAAATTTTCAATTATTTTCCTTCAATTTTCTCCTCACATGCAACCTGTGACCTTTCACCTTCCTTTTCTCCTAATTTCCATTATTTTCATAAATAAATGCCAATAAAAACCACTTTTCCTTTCCAAATATTTTTCCATTGCCTTTTCCAATTTCCATAGCCATAATAAACCATATGAACACCCACACTAGGATTTTTTTTCCCAACATTCAGCTTGGAATGTGTGTCCCATGACCAAGGTCTTATTTTACCTTTGTTAACTTTTACATGGATTTTTGACCAGGGATGTTACAAAACCCTCCTCCTTGGGGGAACACAGTCCTTGATCAAGAATTATGTAGGAACGCAATAAAATATAGAAATAAACATAAATGTAGAGATGTAGCAGGAATAACACTTCATTTAATTAATATCAAATACTAAAAAAATGCTTACAAACAGAATGGTAAACAAACTAGCTCGGATGATGGTAGCTTATCTCCGAGAAGATATGTGGTAGCTACATGCCTCTGAATTGTGTTATAATGAGGCTTAAGAGATTTTTTATTATTGAACAATAAGAGAAAACACTAAACAACCTAAACCCTAACCTTAGGAGATGTAACACCAAGAGTTTATCGGTCCCGTTAGGGTTAGTTGGGCAACCAACTTCCCGGGGTCGTAACTTTGTCATATTATCTCTGTTTAGCGCGTATGATACCTCATTGGAAAGATATCTATAAGGAATACATATAATGTCATGATTTGTTCCAAATATCAAAAGAAATCATGCCCAAAAAACACCGTTTAAGACCTAAAAAAGGCTCCGAAAGTTTAGGACCCGAAAAACTACAAAAAATAGTTAATAAGAAAACTGATGAAAATGACTAGGTGGAATAGGCAGGTGGCCAACAATATCCATCTAGATCATTCCTTGATTTTCAATGACACCTATAGCCAACAAGACTGCTGAAAGAAAAACATACTGCACATGGAGCTTTATAACTTAGCTCGTTGCAATGTTTACAATTATTAACCCACTGAGAAGAAAACAAACATGAAAACGTATCAACCATAATGACATGACACCATAGCGCTTATTGGAGCTTTATAACACAACTCATGATGGTATTTACATCCATGTACATATGTACATATACCAAACATCACACCAAAATACATGCCAAAAACATTCCCTCAATCAATGAATAAGGAAGGATACACCGCATATGATACACAATCTCCTAGGTAACTTCATTAGGCCCAAAGTGATTCCACTACGCTTTAACCTGCTCAATTTCTCAGTTCTGGAGCATGAAAATCTTTCTCTGAAAAACACATTAAGGTTCCGACTGGAATTCTCCTTCTGGATACACCTGCAATACAAACTAGTGAATCACATGAAAAATCTTTAACATACTTCTTAAGTAATGAAACATGGAAAAAATCATGGAATTTTCAGAGGCATTGAAATTTGATAGGATACTAGTCCAATCCTTTCAATAATCTTGTAAGGTCCACAAAATCGAGGTGCCATCTTGGCACAGGATTCAATCCTCAAGGAGATCTTCTTAGGATTGATGCGCAATTAGACCTATTCCCCAACCTAAAACTCCTTAAACAACCCGTTCTGATCCACATAACTCTTTTGTCTATCCTATGTTGCCATTAGATTCTTCTTTATTACCTGAATTTCTTGTTCCATATCTGCTAACATATATGGTCCTAACAATACCTTGTTGACTGTATCACTCCAACTGATGGGAGTATTACGACTCCGGCCATAAATTTCCTCAAATAGACTCATCCTGAAATACTCCTGATACCCATTTTTGTAAGCAAACTATACCAGTGGAATATACTCTTCCCACTTTCACGGTTGATGCATCACATACATCCTCAACGTGTCCTCCAATATCCTGTTGACCCTCTCTTTCTGTCCATTTGACTGTGGATGATAAGTTGTGTTGAAGGCCAAATTTGTACCCAAACTTGCAAATAACTCTTTCCATAACCCATAAGTAAAATTAGCATCCATGTCTAACACAATATTCTTCGGGACACCATATAACCTCACTATATATCTGATGAAAACATGTGCTACATCATTGGCTGAATAAGTAAACTTCATTGGAATGAAGTGCAATAACTTTGTCAGCCTGTAAACCACAACCATAATCGAGTCATACTATCTAGATGTCCTCACAAAACCTATGATGAAGTCCTTGGAAATGACCTTCCATTTCCATTCTAGGATCGAAATCGGCTGTAGTAACCCACTTGGATGCTTACACTCTGGATTTACCTGTTGACAATCCAAGCATCTTGCCACAAACTCTTCCACTTATTTCTTCAAGTTAGGCCAATAGTAGAACTTCTTCACCACTTTCAATGTCTTCTAATATACCGAGTGAACTAAATACGGTTTTGCATGAAAGTCTCTCGAGATACGATTCTTGAGCTCATTGTCATCTGGCACATATATCTCGTCCTTAAATTTGACCAAGCCAACTACTGGGAGACAATAGTCCATAGGCCATGCAATTGTACCTTCACCTGTAACTGTACCTATACCTATACCTATGCTTATACCTGTACTCTGCTGTAACCTGTGCCTGAGCTCCATGTACTTGTTATACTACAAACCTGCTTGCAAGATCCAACCCTATAAATATGACCCGAACTCATAGCTGCTATGTGGTTCACCAGTATCCGCTTGCTAAGAGCATCCATGACCATGTTCTCTTTACATTTAATGGAATTTATCTCAAAGTCGAAATTGTTGATCATGGCCAACCATATAGCTTGCATGGAGTTCAAATTCGGTTGGTCAAATAGATACCTCAATCCATTGTGATCGCTCATCAGTACAAATATCCTACCAAAAAGATAGTGCCTCCACATATTCAATGCATGGATGATCACTACCAATTCAAGACCATGTGTCAGATAATTTTGTTCGTGCTCCAATTTCCATGATTCATATCATACTACTTGTCCTTCTTGCATAAGAACTCCACCAATTCCTCTCTTGCAAGAATCTGTGCATACCATAAATTTTTTTTTCGGATATGCAATCTTTAGCACTGGAGAATTTGTGAACAAATACTTCAACTACTCAAAACTTATTATGCATTCTTCTATCCATTCAAATTTCTTACCTTTTTTCTACAATGACATGATACGATATGCAATGTGAGAGAAGTTCCTGATGAACCTCCTATAGTAAACTGCTTACCCCATAAATGATATTACCTCATCCATATAGGAGCTTCCCATTGCATGATAGCCCTTATATTCTCTAGGTCCACTACTATACCTTCCTTAGAGACTACATGCCCCAAGTAATGTACCTCTGTCTGAAAGAAACTACCTTCGCTAAGATTAGCTTACAATTGATGATCTCTTAGCAATCTCAACACCAATGCTAAATGTTCGACATGCTCTTTCTCATTCTTAGAGTATACCAATATGTCATCAATGAATACAATAAAAAACTTGTCTAGATAAGGACAAAAAAAAATATTCATCAAGCACATAAAATTTGTTGGAGCATTAGTCAAACTGAAAGGAACTACAACAAAATCACAATGTTCGTACATGGTTCAGAAAGATTTCTTGTGAATGTCACGTTCTTTAATGCGTACCTGATGATATCCTGATCTCATATCAATATTTGAGAACACTACTTCTCCCTTCAACTAATCAAAAAATTCATCAATCCTCGACAACAGATACCCTTTCTTATTGGTCACCTTGTTCAACTGCCTATAAGCAATGCATAAAATGAGAGTATTCCATCCTTCTTCTTCAAAAAAAATATCGGTGTGCCCCATGGTGATACACTTGGCCTAATGTATCCTTTGTCAAGCCTTTCCTTCAACTGTAACTTCAGATCTACCAAATATGGAGTTCTCACCCTGTATGGTGCTTTTGATGCTGGTGCTGCCCCTGGTACCAAATCAATAGGAAAATCCACTTCCCTGTGAGGCGGAAACTCTGAAATATCTGCATGAAATACATCCTAAAACTGTTGTAGAATCGGGTACCTGCTCAAGAAATTTGCATCCTTGACTTCCTTACCTTTGTCACTAGAAATATGTACTGCAAATAACACACACCCTTTCCTTCAACTATGCTTCACTTGCATATTTGTTACCATTTTGACTGATGTTTCCTTCTTCTTACTCTGCAATACTCTATTCTCTGTTGCCATCCAAGCACTCAATTGCTTTGTCATAGTAGTCCAATTTGGTCCTATGGAGATACAACTAGTCCATACCCAAAATAATGTTATATAAACCCAATGAAAATACATTCAAATGTGTTGATGTATACATACCATTAAACTCAAATGCATGAGAATCTCTTACCCGATGATGAACTCAATTCTTTGTACTTGTAGCCAACTGCACTAACCAAGACTTTGCATGCACTTCTTTATTCAAAGCACACTTATCCACCAGGTTAGGATTAACATAAATATAATTATATCAAGGGTTAATCAAAATAGAAACAAATTGATCACAAATCTTACCATCCTTCTTGATAATAGACACCTGGTGATCTGTCTCCCTATTATCCATTGATGCATAGATCCGAGGAACACTTTGTCCAACATCCCCCACTGTCTGCGCTTCCTGAGCACTGTAGATCTGCGGTCTACCATCCTGATGCTCTGGAAAATATCTCCTACGATGATCTTTGCTACAAGTCCAAAATTTTATAGGCTTATAGCTTGCACGCTTGTTCTGCTCGTCAAATTGAAATCCATGCCCTTTGTCAGATGCATTGAACTTTTTGTGTGGTGCTGCATTCTATTTGTTACCCATGTCCCTAGGTCTTTCTCGCTTCTTATCCCATTTCCCTTTATTCTTATCATTACCTTTCCAGTCATGCTTAGTCTCAGATCCGTGCTTTGATTTCTCATAACAATGCTTTAGCTTCCATATGGCCTCCTCCAATGATCTAGGCTCATCAAACTCAATCCTGTTTTTGACTTCTATCAGCAACCCACTGGTGAATCTATGAATCTTGGCTTTCTCCTCCTTAAGGTAGGGCATATATCTCAATAACTCCAGAAATCTTCCAACGTACTCCTCATCTGTCATAGAGCCCATATTTAGGTCGTAGAATTATTTTTCCCTGTCATCATAATATCTCTCCAATAGGTACTTCCTCCTAAATAGTATCTCAAATTCACTCCAAGTCAACTCCTCCTCCTATATATCTCTGATGTTCATTACATCTTCCCACCAAATATCTGATTTACCTTTAAGACTGAATGTATCTATTTTGACCTTCATGTTCTCTGAGTAATCATGAAATCTAAATAGCTTATTCATTCCAATGAACCATGCCTATGCATCCTGTGTTTTCTTCATTCCCCCATCGAATGTAGGTGGATTTTATTTCCTAAAATCATCCAGAATATATCCCCTATCACTCCTCCTGGAAGGAGGATAACGATGATGACCACAATGCCTATCAGATCCAACACTAGAATAAAACATGTGTTCATCGCCTCTCCTATCCAGAGTATTCAAGAACCTACAATCTTTGACCGTATCATCTCTATATGACTTGTTACGACTATGGGATCTACTGCCATAGGCCGCATTAGTCCTATCCTCCTATCCACGGCTAATACGAAGTGGTCCCTGTCTCTGCAATTCTGAAAATCTTTGGATAATTTCTGCATTGAATTCTTCTTGGTTCTCCTGTGCCTGCATGATTTTGTCATTATATGTTTCTGGTGTACCATATTTCTAGTCATCTTTGATCTCTTCTTCCTGCAAGGTATATTATGTGAGTTAAACCAAATCATAAACAAACTAGCGTACCTTATTATAGCTCTAGGAGGATATATTGTCTGCAAGATCGACCAGATTGGCACAATACATATATAAAAATAATCATATCAACACATAAGCATATTTTCATCCATTATCCAGTTACCAATGCATGACTATGCTGACCATATACCATGAATTCATGCACAATGACCATCATCTAATCAATGTATTCATAAAAACATATAAACACTCACACACATAACTAATGCATGACCAACATACACTCACAACAATTACATTCAAAAACAACACCATAAAGTTTCATATGGCGACACCACTACAATCATGACCAATGGCATGCATAAAAAACAAGCACAAGGACCTACATGCAACTGACATATACATACGACAACACATTCATCCAAGGGAAACAGAAACTAGACATCACCCAAAGAGAATAGAACCATGATATGAGACCACTCTATAACACCCTCCTCCCACATCTACCCAAGTAATCGACCAAAAAGGGTGAAAATGTGACGAAGAGTTATTATCATATGATTCAATTCCCTATGTATTAGTTAAGGAAGTGGAACCCATAAAACACAACCAAGCTGACCTTCTACACATGCAACAGAACCCCCGGGAGCCATCCAACCCTTCTAGGTCACCAACCCTTGATACAAAATGACAATTCACTGCATTAAAGCCTCATTATCTCCAATGACATGGGAATGCATGCGATTAGGAACCTCCAGTTTCTCCCACAACAAGGCATTCCTGTGACTGGGGACTTTTCTAGGTAGTTCCGTGTCAGCGGCTTCAGATTCTGTGCCACTTTTCTAGGGCTAAGACTTAGACCACTGCCTAGAAATCCATGAAATTTCCAGAAATGAAAATAGAATTGAAACAATGACGTGAATTCAAATACTTGAATGAGGATTTGACTGGACCCCTACTATCCATGACAGACATTTCGTCAAACATTTCACAAAATGCATTCTATAGGTTTAAACAACATATTTGAGCATACAGGTCTCACACTTATATGAGAATCACTAAGAAGCATTGATACCTCATCACAATAAATTCTTTACCGTCTATTAAGCCATATATTCATTGTACATTCAGGGATTAACAAAAACATGATGAGAGCTACACATTATCACTGTCATAAAACTCAGTCATAAATAGCAAATAACCAATAGAAATATCAAGGATATAAAAACAATATAAACAACATATAAACGAGTATATTTACCCATAAAATACCAAGAATAAAGAGATATTGTTGATTATTTCATAGGCTGACCATGTATGGGACTTCCACAAACCACCTGACCATAAACTAGGCTGAACCAAATCTTTCTTTCAGCCAGTCACCCCTGTTCCATATTCCAAGCATGAATGTGGGATATCATTAAAAAAATCGATCAAAACCAAACCAGGGCTTCCTAATTTCTGCCTTATGTCACTACTTTCCACCTTAGTCCAATTGGAGGTCAAGGGTTATTCTCCCCAACTTGCATCTAATGTAATATTCAATAGTTCATTTTGTGCTTTTTGATAAGTGAATATCTCTATGATCAAGGCCGAGGTAATCACTGAGCATTGAAGGAGGTCTAAGAACCTTAATTTTGGTGTACAGGAAGGTCATAAGACCTATGTTTGATGCTGGAATAAGAGTCGGACTTTAGCAGTGTATACGTAGAGGTTAAGGGTCTATCAAGGAAGTTTTACACAGAGTTTGAGGATTGGTTTGACAACTGTTAGGGAATATTCTTGGGCAACCACAAGAGGCCTATAGAGGGCTGAAATCATCTGAGTGTCTAGGTCGTGTCTCTTCATGGTTAAGCAGTAACATGAAGAAGGTATCTCGTTGGTTCTTTATGTTTATGACTGTCAGGTTAATGAAGTTGGTTTTGCAAAAATAATTGTTGTAGCCCAAAGTTCAGAGAGTACAGTGGCATATACTTGATGTGAAGGCTGGTAAATGAAGCCTTGTGAATAATGATCATTTGAGCTACATGATGCATATTCGATTGAGATGTTTATTTGGCATTTGAACAATGATCCTGGTAATCACATTGACAAGTCAATATTATTGAATTTACTCTCTCATCATCTCCTGAACATTTGATAATAATGATAATAAGAAGAATTGATCAATAATGTTATCACTTAGAAAAAAGTGAAACATTATTTTACATGGTCATAGAGTTCATTTGTCAAAGGTATGGTCATAGAGTTCATTAGGAAAATTTAAATTTTTTCATCTTAACCTATTTTAAGGTTCAAACCCACCTCCATTCAAGTCATATCATGTCTCGTCAGTGATCATTTGCTGACATATTTTATTTCCTAAGCTTTTGAATTCAAAAAGGTCACTTTAGCCAGTATTTCCTGTTTTCATAGCGTAGTACACTGTAAAAAGGCAGTTTTCGCTACGAAACTGCCTAATAGTTTCGTAGCGAAACTGTCATAAATTTAACTATATTCTCTACGAAAATTAGTTTTTCTTCCTCTCTTGTCGAATCTGGTGCAAGGTGTCAGTTCATGATTAGAGAAGTTAGGGTGGATGTCATTCGAGTCAGTTAGGGTTAAATCAAGGTACAAAGGTCATGTCTAAGGTCATCATTGCTATTTTTAGCATGCATGAGTAATGATTAAGGTATGAGTTGTCATCGAAACTTAAAAACATTACCCAATTGAGTCTTTTGTCATTCTCTGCTTCATCTTTTCATGCTATTGAGTTTTGGAGAGCTGTTTCACCAAGCCAAGATGGTTGCTGGCATTTTCAAAAGTTGCAGGTGTCACTAATCAAGCGAGGTTGAGAAGACATAAATTCACCATGGTTGCAAGAAAGAAGACTTAAAAAGTGGTCACTGCCTTAGATATGAGCCAATGGACATGAATTTATCAACTGAAGACCCAACTGCCTTGGAGATATTCAGAAGAACAACTTGTTTACAGTTTTGTGAAATATTGCAAGGGTACCATTTGGAGGTTTCTAAGGAGTTTGCTATCAGTTTCAATATGACAGCTTCAAAGGTAGGAATGTTAAATATCACAGTAACACCATAGACCATTTCAAGAACAACATGAATCCCTATAGGAGGAGAGAAATGGTTCAAAGGCATCAAGTTCACCATGCAGGAATGTAAAGAATTCATCAAGACATAACATAGTGAAATTGATCTCACAAACGCTATCCCAAGGAGCTATATGAAGGAAAACTACTCAAAGCTGCTGCTGATCATTCAGAAGTACTTCACCTGTGAAGGGAGGTACCACATGGTTTATTCCTACCACCTTAGGCTTCTGCTGCATTTTGTGGGTAAGAGGTCTCTTGATTTACCTTTTTACTTATACAGAAGCTTAGCTAAAATGTCAGGCAAGGTTCAAGTTAAAGCAGAAGGAAATGAAACCTCTCTTTTTCATCATGGTTTGATCAAGTTGCTGGTGTTAGAGGAGTTAAAAATATTAAGCAGAGATTGGTCATCTTTTCTGTTCATAAGTGGTTTTGAAGTAGATGCTATCACTCCTAAAAGAAATCCCAAACCTAGAGATGTTTCATCATCTACAATAGCAGAGCAAGTTGAGCTAGTGATCATGGAGATAGAGCCTTTGTAGAAGGTTGATACACCCAAAAATACACTTGCAAAACAAAAGCCAACAGTGAGAAAACATGGCAGCAAGAGGATTACAAGGAGCCAAACAGTGGCTAAGGGTAACTTAGAATAAATATTGCATGCCATTGATATTAAAGAAACTCCCATAGTCCAAGATGAAGACATAGATGAGGGAGGAAGGAAGCATAAGAAAGGAAAAACAACTAATAAGTTATAATTTGCAGGGGATGATGTAGGATTCATGTTTCAAGCCAGAAAACCAATGACAAGACATGCCAAAAAAGTCTTGGAAAGCAACAAAGAAACTCAAAAGGTCAGTGAAACTGCTCAGCCATCACCAAGCATCATTGGCCTCTCCTCACCTGCAAAAGAAGATCTAGTCATCAAGCAAAAGAAGGGCCAAGAGAAAATCACTGAAAAGAAAGAAGTTGAAGCCCTTAATGAGCAGTTGAAAGAGGAAAAGGAAGAGATATCAGTCTTGAAGAAGGAGGCAAAGAAGCATAGAGCTGAAAGGATCCAGTTTGAATAAATGAGCAATATTTTGGAGGATCAAGTCACAAGTGTCTCAAAGACCTTGGAAAATTCAGAAAAATTGATAAAGTGGACTCAACCACTGAGAGGAGAAGTCAAGCACCTCAAAAAATTAAATCTAAACCTACAAGCCAAGACTAGGACACTAAAGGATCTAGTGAAAGACTTAGAACAACAACTGGAGTTGATTCATGAAGAGCTGGAAAAGAAAGGTTTAAAGATGACTGTGGTTGAGGAGCCCATTGCTCAACTGATCACAAATGAGGAGGAAACACCACAGGAACCATAAAATGAGATTGAATATGTTTCAGAGGGTTCATTACAAGTAGACGATCAGGTTTTAGCAGCAGGAGCTCATTTTATGAAGACAAATTTGAAATAGGAAAATTCTGTGTTTTTACATAGTTTTTCCTCTTTTCATAGCGTTTCCTAGGCTTAAAGACAGGAAAATGCTACGAAATAACCTGTAGTAGACATTTTGCCTCTAAATTCAATTTTTGCAACTTTCAAGAAGGGATATTGATGATGTGGATGTGTCATGACTTGATTGACACCATGGAACAACAAAGGAGAAGAGTTTTTGGGTGTAGAAGCTACTTTTTAGATGCTACTAAAGCTTGCTACGAAACTGTCCTATTTTCGTAGCGAGCTATTTTTGAAGGTTTTGGAGCAGCTTAGTGGCAGTTTTGGACAGGTGGACTCCTCCAGCATGTCAAGGGACCTTAAAATAAAAAATTTATGACTTGAAGGAAGTGCTGTGGAGATAGGTCATCAACCAAAGATCTCGTTTAAGATAACGATTACACATTCCTGAAAAATAGGGATTTTTTCCACATATCTAGGAGAATTTTTAATATGTAAAGTGGTGATGAACTATGTTATGGTTTTTTTGAACATGTGATACTTATTTGGCTACTGTCATGAAATTGTTTCAAAAGCTAAGGTAGAGTATGTAATAAATAGGAGTCAAACTCCTATTAGGAGATGTCTTCGTTAAGGTGTAGCTGTCAGTTTCTTGTTAGAAGTCATGTTTTTCAGTTATGTGATGTGTCATAGGAGAATTCGATGAATCTAGCCACCAGGAAGATCATTCTTATTGTAATAATGTCTATTTAAAGGCAAAGCATCGAAGTAGTGAGGGGTTGGAGATTTTTTGCACCAAAATGCTGCTTTATGTATTTTGACTTATATCAGTAATACAGAGTGACTTTCTTCTTGACAGAACTAAGATTCTCATGGAGTTTTTAATGTATTATTGATCTAAATCTTATGTTTTACCTCTTGCAGTAGATTTAATTTCTATTACTTAGAATTCATAACTCTATGCTCTTACTTACTTTAGTAATGAAATGAATCTATTTTCCTTTGTTTTAAGAATGAATTACCTTTGTTAAAGACTCCTATATGTCTTAGCTTCCATGTCAAGAAACCTTTCCACTGAAACTACTATTGTTGACTCCATAAGCCCATTGGTAGCAAACCTATATTCTTTCAACCTGCAAGCATAAAAATAAGATACAATTTCTATAGAGTTAGCCATCTAGCGCTATCATTAACCAATATCATAAAATCCTTTTGAGAGAGCCCTCTCAGACTGAAGAGGCTAAGCTTCAGTCAAAATTTGGTTTGAAACAATTAAATAGAGTTGTCTGATCAACAACCAATCAAGTACAAATTTGTGATAACATTTTGGTGCGTCTGCCGGGATACTGAAGATATAATTTTCCCAAAATTTTGAAGCTGAACTCTTGAAGGTAGCAGGAGCTCAGAAGCTGTTCGATGCTGCATCTACCTTGGTGAATCCATTCAAAATTCTCATGTTCAAAGGTGACTTCGAAAAAGAGATATATGAGGAGTAATCCTGACCCAGATCCACCTACGATTATGGATAATCCAAACACAATTTCTAAAGGAATTCAAGGTAGTTTTGCATAATCAGGTACTCCATTACACACAAAAGCCTTGTCCTCTGAAGTTTTAAGAAGTCCCGAAGATAAAAATTTTGATGATAAAATTCAGGAAGTCTTGTTTAGGTCTGAAAATGAAAAGGAATTGACTAAAATTGTCTTAGAACTACATAGAAGAGGTATTGATACCTCAAACTTAGTGACCCAAAAGGATAAAGAAGAGTTTTGGGAAGCAGTCACATCAGAGTTGTTGTTAGAAAGGGAATCTTTGGATAGGTTGAAGGAACTAGACCCATTTGAAATTTTTACTAAGAAAAAAATTTGGGAAGATCATCCAACCATATACTTGGGACCAATATTGGAAGATGAGCAAAATGAAGAGGTGCCTCCTTTCTATGTCAGCCTTAGTATTCATGACATGATATTACATAATGCCATGTTGGATTCAGGGGCCTCTCATAACCTCATGCCTAAAGTAATTATGGAAAGGATGGGATTCAAAATTACTAGGCCATATAAGGATTTGTTTTCTTTTGATTCCAAAAGAGTTCAGTGCATTGGTTCGATAAAAGATGTTGTTGTTGGTCTTACACAAGTCCCTGCTAAGACAATGGTAATGGACATTGTGGTAGCAGAAATTCCACCTAAGTTTGGCATGGTGCTATCAAGGTCTTGGGCAGCAAAGATCAAAGACACCATGCAGATGGACCTAACTTATGCCACCATTCCTATTTTTGGTGAGAAAATAATATTATACAGAGAAACAAGGATGGCTTATATGGTAAGTAGTACAGAAAAACCTCAGAATTTCCCAATCTATGTTGTTGATACTGAATTAGGATCTGCTATACTTTTCAATGAATTGACTGATGAAGCAGAAGATGAGAATGAAGCAGAAATTCAGGAAGCAGAAAATCAACAAGCAAAAAATCAACAAATAAGTGAAGAGAAGGCATAAGGTTGGTGGTTGTTACACTTTGATGGATAAGCAGGAAGAGAGGGGGCTGGATCAGGAATTTGGATAAAAAATCCATAGGATGAAAGCAAGTTCTTTTCTTTCAAACTAAACTTTGATTGCACAAATAATATGGCTAAGTTTGAATCTCTATTTTTGGGTTTAGAAATTTTGAAAAGATTGGGTGCCCAGAAGATTTCTATTTGTGGAATTCTAAATTAGTTATTAAACAAGTTGAGGGTGTATATCAAACTAAGGATGTGAGAATGAGAGAATAGAGAAATTTGATCATGGAAATGTTAGAGAATTTTCAAGAATATTCCTTTATTATGAAGACTAGGGATCAAAACTCAGTAGTTGATTCCCTAGTTGTCTGTGCAAGTTTGTTTGTTATCCCTGCACATTCCACTGAAAGATATGAGGTTGAAGTTTTTTATAGGCCTGCTATCCATGATAACATAATTCATTGGCAAGTTTTTGAGGATGACCAGCAAGTCAAACACTTTATAGAATTGAAAGAGGAGTTTGAAAGCACACACGTAGATCAACAAAACATGCTTGTTGAAAGTAAAGGTAATTCTGAAGTGTTGCAGCTGAAGAATAATTCTATACCTAAAGGTCTAATCCCACTTGAAAATATTTTTGACCAAAATTATGTGTTCAAATCTCCTAGGATACAAGCTGATGATGAAGAGGTAGAAAGTTGTAACCTTGGTACAATAGCAATGCCAAAAATGATTAAGCTTTCAAAGTTTCTTTCAGTTGACATGAAACAGAAATATATTGAGATGATGAAAAGGTTCATAGATATTTTTGAATGGATTTATGTTGATTTAAAGAAATATGATCCTACTATTATTCAACATACCATTCCTATTAAAGAAAATGAAAAGCCTTTCAAATAGAAGCTGAGGAGGATTAATCCACTTCTCATGCCTCTGATTGAGAAGGAAATCAAGAAGCTCTTTGATGCCAAAATGATTGTCCCAATCAGATTCTTAAAGTGGCTTGCAAACTTGGTTCCAGTCAGAAAAAAGAGTGGAGAAATCAGAATCCACTTTGACTTCGATAACTTGAATAAAGCTTCTCTAAAGGACAATTACCCTCTCCCAAAGATGGAACAAATTCTGCAGAACATTGTTGGTTCTCAAAGGATGTTTATGCTAGATGGTTTTTCAGGATACAATCAGATACTAGTGCATCCAAAATATCAGGAGAAAAACGCCTTTACCACACCATGGGGCACATTCATGTATGCCAAGATGCCCTTTGGTATGATGAATACAGGAGTGACCTTTTAAAGAGCAATGGACATTGCCTTTGCTGAGGAGAAGGATAAGTTGGTGGTTTTCTATCTAGATGAAATAACATTTTTCTCAAGGAGAGAGGAAGACCACTTGAAGCACCTAGAAAAGATTCTACTAAAGTGTAGAAGGTTTGGAATTTCTCTCAATCCCACTAAAGGTATTTTTGCTCTGACTTAAGGGAATTTACTTGGGCATATTATATCTAAATATGGGATCAATATTGATCCAAATAGGGTCACTTCCATTCAGAAAGTAGATCTGCCTAGAAGTAGGAAAGAAATTCAGTCTTTCTTTGGAAGGGTGAATTTTGTGAGAAGGTTTATTCCCAACTTTGCTGAGATTGTTAAAGACACAATAAAGATGATGAAGAAAGGAGTTGACATCAAATGGACAATGGAAGCAAAGAATTCATTTGAGGAGATCAAGAAGGCACTCACTCAAGCACCAGTGTTGATCAGCTCAGATTTTTCAAAGGAATTTATGGTTTTTACATTTGCATCAGAAAATACAATTGCTGGAGTTTTGCTGCAGAAAGGACCTTAGCTAATTCAAAACTGAAGTACAATATCCTAGAGAAACAGGCCTATGATTTGGTCAAAGCCATCAAAGATTTTAGAATTTACATTCTTCATTCTCATGTAATAGAATTTTCTCCTAATGATGTTGTGAAGGACATCTTGACTCAAGCTGATCCTGATGGTAAGAGAGGGAAGTGGATAGAAAAATTGCTGGAATATGATATAGACATCAGACCCACAAAATTGGTGAAGGGTCAGGGGCTAGAAAAGCTGATGGCATAGTCCAATTTTGACTTTCTTGATATGAATTTAATTGCAGAAATTTTAGAATTATCAGATGAAGATGAAGAGATGATTCCCATTGAAGAGAAATACATCATTTCTGATTGGTACAAAGACATTGTTTTTGTCTTACATCATCATAGGGCTTCTGATGAATTGACCAAGTATAAAGCAAGGTTTGTGAAACTAAAATCCCTAAGGTACTGCATCATTGATAAAAAAATGTATTGGAAAGATATTGGAGGTATTCTTTTGAATTGTTTGTTGGAAGAGGAGGCAAAAAAAGTGATTGAGGAGTTTCACAAAGGAGATTGTGGAGGTCATCATTATTGGAAGGCCACAATAAACAATATTCTCAGAGCAGGGTACTATTGGCCTACACTGTTCAAAGATGTCTACAAAAATATTGCTGCCTGCCATGAATGCCATATTTTTGATGGTAAGAAAAATATTGTTCCTTTACCCTTGATGCTTATCTATGTTGAGGCGCCATTCCAGTAGTGGGGGCTAGATTTTATTGGTGAGATTCATCTATCATATTCAGGTCAACATCACTGGATCCTGATAGCAACTGAGTATTTCACCAAGTGGATTGAAGCAATCCCAAATAGGAAAGCAAATGATTCAGTTATTATTTCATTTTTGGAGAATAATATATTGTCTAGGTTTGGCTGCCCTATGAATATCATCACTGACAATGCAAAAGCATTCAAATCCAAGATGTTGATCAGTTTTTGTCATCAATATCACGTTAAACTTGGAAATTATACTGCATATTATCCACAAGGTAATGGTCTTGCTGAATCTTCTAACAAGAGCATTGTGAGGATTATTAAGAAGGTGTTGCAGGAAAATAAAAATTCATGGCATTTGAAGTTGAAGTATGATCTGTAGGCTAATAGAGTGTGCACTAAAAGGTTAATTGGTACTTCACCTATGAGTTGGTATATGGAGCTGAAGCCATCTTTCCTACATCCTTGGGAGTGCTTGTTATGAAGCTGCTGCAAGGATTAGAGGAGGAGCCAAATGCAATTCAGAGGAGAATAAAATAGTTGATAGATTTGCAGGAAAAAAGGGAGGAAGTCTATAACAACAATTAGAAATCTCAAAACAAAATTAAGAAGACATTTGACAAGAAGTTCAAAGAGGAAAAATTTTAGATTCAATATGTGTTATTGAAGTGGGAGGCCAAAATTGAAGAAAAGGTGAAACATGGTAAGTTTGAGAATATTTGGAAAGGTCCATTCATAGTGGCTGCATTCCATGGAAAAAACACTTACATACTACAGGAGATGGATGGACAACCTTGTGTTAGAGGGCCTATCAATGGCAGGTTTTTGAAGCACTATTCCTCTTAAGTTCTATCGATTTTCATTCCATTGTACATATTCCATTTTGTTATGTTTTTCTGCTAATAAAGACAAGATGATCATCAAGCTTGAGCCCGAGGTGAAGGCCATTAAATTTTGAAGGAAAAATTGGCAGATTTCAGAGTTTTTATTTCCAAGAAGATGGATAGCACTGGAATTATAGGTTCTTTTTTGTACCACATGGGCACACCATCCCAAGTGGAGCCACTATTATCACTCAGAAAAAATTGAAACATTATTTGACAAGGTCATAGTGTTCATTTGTCAAAGGTATGGTCATAGAGTTCATTAGGAAAATTGAAATTTTTTCATCTTAACCTATTCTAAGGTTCAAACCCACCTCCATTCAAGTCATATCATGTCCCATCAATCATCATTTGCTGACATATTTCATTTCCAAAGTTTTTGAATTCAAAAAGGCCACTTTAACCAGTATTTCCTATTTTTGTAGCGTATTACACTGTAAAAAGGCAGTTTTCGCTACGAAAATGCCTAATAGTTTCGAAGCGAAACTGTCAAAAATTTAACTAGATTCACTATAAAAATTAGTTTTTCTGCCTGCCTTGTCAAATCTGGTGCAAGGTGTCAGTTCATGATTAGATAAGTTAGGGTGGATTTCATTTGAGTCAGTTAGGGTTAAATCAAGGTACAAAGGTCATGTCTGAGGTCATCATTGTTGTATTTAACATGCATGAGTCATGATTAAGGTAAGAGTTGTTATCAAAACTTAAAAACATTACCCAATTGAGTCTTTTTTCATTCTCCACTTCATCTTTTCATGCTATTGAGTTCTGGAGAGCTGTTTCACCAAGCCAAGTTGGTTGTTGGCATTTTCAAAAGTTACAGGTGTCACTAATCAAGCGAGGCTGAGAAAACATAAATTAACCATGGTTACAAGAAAGAACAAAAAAGGTGGTCACTGCCTTATATATGAGCCAATGGACATGAATTTGTTAACTGAAGACCCAACTGCCTCAGAGATATTCAGAAAAACATTTTGTTTACAATTTTGTGAAAGATTGCAAAGGTGCCATTTGCAGGTTTCTAAGGAGTTTGCTAACAGTTTCAATGGGACAACTTCAAAGGTAGGAATGTTAAATATCAAAATAACACCAGAGACCATTGCAACATCAATAGGAATCCCTAGAGGAGGAGAGAAATGGTTCAAAGGCATAAATTTCACCATGCAGGACTGTAAAGAATTCATCAAGATAGATCATAGTGAAATTCATCTCACAAACGCTATCCTAAGGAGCTATATGAAGGAAAACTACTCAAAGTTGCTGCCGATCATTCAGAAGTACTTCACCTATGAAGGGAGGTACCACATGGTTTATTCATACCACCTTAGGCTTCTATTGCATTTTGTGGGTAAGAGGTCTCTTGATTTAACTTTTTACTTATACTAAAGCTTAGCTAAAATGTTAGACAAGGTTAAAGTTAAATAAGAAGGAAATGAAACCTCATTTTTTCATCATGGTTTGATCAAGTTGCTGGTGTTAGAGGAGTTAAAAATATTAGGCAAAGATTGCTCATATTTTCTATTCATTAGTGGTTTTGAAGTAGATGCCATCAGTCCTAAAAGAACTCCTAAACCTAGATATGTTTCATCACCTATAGTAGCAGAGAAAGTTGAGCCAGTGATCATGGAGACAAAGCCTTTGTAGAAGGTTGATATACCCAAAACTACACCTGCAAAAAAAAGCCAATAGTGAGTAAACATGGCAGCAAGATGATTACAAGGAGCCAAACAGTGGCTAAGGGTAACTTAGAAGACATATTGCATGCCATTGATATTAAAGAAACTACCATAGTCCAAGCTGAAGACATAAATGAGGGAGGAAGGAAGCTTAAGAAAGGAAAAACAACTAAGAAGTTAGAATTTGCAGGGGATGATGCAGGATTCATGTTTCAAGCCAGAAAACCAATGACAAGACATGCCAGAAAAGTCTTGGAAAGCAGCAAAGAAACTTAGAAGTTCAGTGAAACTACTCAACCATCACCAAGCATCATTGACCTCTCCTCACCTGCAAAAGAAGATCTGGTTATCAAGTAAAAGAAAGGCAAAGAGAAAATCATTGAAAAGACAAAAGTTGAAGCCCTTAAGGAGAAGTTGAAAGAGGAAAAGGAAGAGATATCAGTCTTGAAGAAGGAAGCAAATAAGCATAGAGCTGAAAGGATCCAATTTGAAAAAATGAGCAATATTTGGGAGGATCAAGTCATAAGTGTCTCAACGACCTTGGACAATTAAGAAATATTGATAAAGTGGACTCAACCACTAAGAGGATAAGTCAAGCACCTCAAAAAGGTAAATCTAAGCCCGCAAGCCAAGAATAAGACACTAAAGGATCAAGTGAAAGACTTAGAACAACAACTGGAGTTGATTCATGAAGAGCTGGAAAAGAAAGGTTTAAAGATGACTGTGGTTGAGGAGCCCATTGCTCAACTGATCACAAATGAGGAGGAAACACCACAGGAACCATAAAATGAGATTGAATATGTTTTAGAGGGTTCATTACATGCAGAAGATCAGGTTTTAGCAACAAGAGGTCATTTTATGAAGACAATTTTGAAATAGGCAAATTCTGTGTTTTTACATAGTTTTTCCTCGATTCGTAGCATTTCCTTGGCTTAAAGACAAGAAAACGCTACGAAAAAACCTGTAGCATCCGTTTTTGCTCTAAATTCATTTTTTCAACTTTCAAGAAGGGATGTTTATGGTGTGGATGTGTCATGACTTGATTGACGCCATGGAACAACAAAGGAGTAGAGTTTTTGGGTGTAGAAGCTACTTTTTAGATGCTACTAAAGCTCGCTATGAAACTGTCCTGTTTTCGTAGTGAGCTGTTTTTGAAGGTTTTGGAGCAGCTTAGTGGAAGTTTTGGACACCTGGACTCCTCCAACATGTCAAGGGACATTAACATCAAACATTTATTACTTTAAGGAAGTGCTGTGGAGATAGGTCATCAACCAAAGATCTCGTTGAAGATAAGGATTATGCATTCCTGAAAAATAGGGTTTTGTTCCACATGTCGAGGAGAGTTTTTAATATGTAAAGTGGTGATGAAATATGTTATGGTTTTTTCAAACATGTGATACTTATTTGGAAACTGTCATGTAACTGTTTCACAAGAGAAGGTAGAGTATGTAATAAATAGGAGTTAGACTCCTATTAGGAGATGTCTTCTTTAAGGTGTAGCTGTTAGTTTCTTGTTAAAAGTCATGTTTTTTAGTTATGTGATGTGTCATAGGAGAATTTGATGAATCTAGCCACCAGGCAGATCATCCTTATTGTAAGAATGTTTATTTAAAGACAAAGCATCGAAGTAGTGAGGGGTTGGAGATTTTTTGCACCAAACTGCTTCTTTATGTATTTTGACTTATATCAGTAATACAAAGTGACTTTCTTCTTGACAGACCTGAGATTCTCATGGAGTTTTTAATGTCTTATTGATCTACATCTTATGTTTTACCTCTTGCAGTAGATTTCATTTCTATTACTCATAATTGAGAACTCTATGCTCTGAATTCCTTCAGTAATGAAATGACTGTGTTTTCCTTTGTTTTATGAATGAATTACCTTTGTTAAAGATTCCCATCTGCCTTAGCTTCCATGTCAAGAAACCTTGCCACTGAAAATAATGATTGTTGACTCCATAAACCCAATGGTAGCAAACCTTCATTCTTTCAACCTGCAAGTATAAAATTAAAATACAATTTCTATAGAGTTAGCCATCTAGTGCTATCATTAACCAATATCATAAAATCCATTTGAGAGAGCCCTCTCAGATTGAAGAGGCTAAGCTTTAGCCAAAAGTTGGTTTGAAATAGTTACATAGAGTTGTCTGATCAACAACCAATCAAGTACAATTTTGTGATAACAAAGAGTTTTCCTATCTTGGGGTTTTCCCTGGCTTGTGCCATATCTTTGTGTTCTCTTGTCTTGGCTTGTGTTTTGCTATTTCATTTAAAGTGATTTCACTGGTTACTATCATATTGTGATTCATTGCAGATGGTTTAGAGATGAGCTAAGGAAGTAACTTATTGTAGCAAAGAATGTGTTAAATTAACATGGTTTCAGAGCCAAATTGAGGACAAGCCCAGGGAAGAGAAAGCAATCACTACAAAAAAATGTGGACAAATATCCTTGTTCTCCTTTCTCTCTTTGCAAGTATGATGTGCTAAAGATATCTATTATAAGGATATGTACCTCTCAAAATTGAGACCTTTATCAAGATCTATAAGTATCCTTGAGGAGCAGTATCACAAGTAGCAACAAGGAGGATAATATTTGTTTATGATTTATTATGGACCCTTGAAGGTATTCCAAGATGATTTGTAGAAATTTAATACAATTATGTATTGCCTGGATTCTCCTGATCTAACAATATATGCCACTGTTACATACATAATCCTTCTACTTAAATCTTTGCGGAAATTTAATCGCCAATCACAAACACATGAAGAAAGATCAATCACACATAACACATATGTTTTTACTGGGAAAGCATAATGATAAAAACCCCAATATCATATATTATGTATATATCATGGATCATGAAACAATTTCGTACAAAACTATAATCTAAGAGCTCTCAGTACAATATAAAATCGTCTCACACTATCATACAAAAATTGGCAAATACATGCGCCAATTTACTGCCTCCTAACAACCTGCCTCCACTGCGCAATCCCTGCTGATCACAATCCCTGAAATGAATTCGATCTTGCCTTGACTACGAAATACTCATTGGCATCTCTAATGTGTGTGTGGTTGCATGAGTGGACCCACTAATGTCACAACAAATAGTCAATCTATCCCTTTCACCTATCTCTCAACTGGGTATCCACTAGATCTGACATGCATGTAGTTAATAGTAGTAAATATTTAGTTGCATGTGAGATCACTCCATATGAATTAATTTAATATTTAATTCACTGATCTCTCACTAGTGTATCTATAGTTACAACTAGCACAACTGAGTTTAACTCACTTAACTGAGTTAAACTACTTTACAACACACATACTTACACATCCAACTTTGTTACAACTTTGTATCACTCAGTTACAATGAATTCCACTTGCATGTCCCACCAACCAACCTTAGAACTCGTAATTCCTTCAGTCAATTGGTTTGCCACATCAGTTAACTGAAATCAAGTGCTTCAAGAGAATATATTTTATTTATTGTCTTATTATTATTAAGAGATAATAATAATCGACATGCATTATATTTTTAGACATGCGATCTATAAATAGACTTCGCCCATGCATCTAAAAATAGAAACTCATCTATAAATAGAATTTTATCAACCATCTATAAATAGACTCTCGCTATAAATAGACTTTGCTTAACATTCTAAAAATAGACATACACCTAAAAATAGCTTGTGGGCCCCACCTAGTGTAGGTGCTTAATTTTCACTAGGATCATCATCTTGTTGAATCTCAACACTCCCTCTCAAAAGGGATTATCCTTCACCCCAACCCTACCTCTATGGTATTCAAATTTTCTCCTGGTGAGCGAATTTGTCAGAATATCTACATCCTAATCCTCCGTAGGAATGTACTGAAGCAACATAATCTTCCGCTACACACAATCTCTGATATGATGATACCAGATATTTATATGCTTAGATATATCATGAAACATAGGATTAATCGAGAGTTTAATGCAACTCTGATTATCACAATGAATCACTGTAGGATCTAAATGAGAACCAAACAAACCAACCAGGATCTTTCTCATCCAGATAGCCTCACATGCAGCTTGAATCGCTGCCATGTATTCTGCTTCCGTTGAACTAAGTGCCACGGATCTCTGTTTCCTGTTGTACCAAGAAAAAACTGTAGATCTGATACTAAATACCCCTCCTAATGTGCTCTTTCTGTCCATTGGCCTGCCCGCCCAATCTGCATCCATGAAGCGATGCAACTTCACCTCATCCGTCTGTCTATACCATAAGCCATACTCAAATGTGCCCCTGAGATATCTCAAGACATGCTTGCCCACCTTCCAAAAGAGCGTGGCAAGATTAACCATCACTTGAATAACTTGGTTCACTGCATGGCATATGTCCAGTCTTGTATTTGCTAAATAAATTAGCAAACCCACTAACTGTTGATAGATAGTAGCATCCACTACCTCTCCAAATGTAGCATCCTCTTTCCTCCAGTTTCCTGGAAGAGGAGTATCCATGGGTTTGTAGCCCTCCATGTGAAACTTACGCAATATCTCCCTTGCATACTTTCCTTGAGACACAAAAATTTCACTATATCGCTTCCATATTTCCAATCCAAGGAAATAATGAAGGAGGCCCATATCCTTCATCTCAAACTCCTTTGCAAGGTCCTCCTTGCATGAGTGTATCAACTACTCATCACCAATCAATATTAAATCATCAAAATAAAGGAAAATTATTAAAATATTACCCTCCACCACAATCTGGTATAGGTTTGTATCCACCTCACTCTTCTAGTGAAATAACTGTCGATCCGAGTGTACCATGCACTGGGTGCTTGCTTCAGCCTATAAAACCCTCTTTTGAGTCTACACACATGCGACTCGTTGCTAAAGATCTCAAATCCTTCAAGCTTCTCAATGTAAACTTCTTCCTCAATGATCCCATTAAGGAACACAATCTTCACATCCATATGATGAATGTGCCAAGCCGTCTATGCTGAGAGAGCAAGGATGGTCCTTATGGAATAATACCATGCGACAGGTGCAAAGGTTTCTTCATAATCAATCCCCTCAATCTGTGAGAAGCCCAGACCACAAATCTAGCCTTGTATTTCTCAACACTCCCATTAGTAGCTTGCTTTACCTTGTAGATTCATCTTGAACCTACCACTGATTTATCAACTGACCTTGGAACAATTTCCCAAGCACTGTTTCTGACAATGGAGTCATACTCCTCCACCATTTCATCTACCCATGTGGGCTCCTGCACTGCTTCCTGAAAGAAATATGGCTCAATCACAATACATTTTCTCATGAGAGCCATGTATCCAGTGAATCGGTCAGGAGATTGGCTTTGTCTACACTATGAAGTAGGGACTCCTACATTCTGTGTCACATCAAGCTTAAGCCTCTCAAATTCTGTGGTATGCCTTCTGCCAGTTCTGATGTTTGGTTCTGCATGAGTGAACTCCTCCACCCCATGAACCTCCTTCTGTGGCTGATCCACATCTAGAGACTCATCTTTGGGAACAAAAAGTTCCTCCTCTGCATGTTAGTCTAGCTCCCTCTCAAGCGACAACTTCATGGATTTCTCCTCATTGAATGTTATATCTCGTCGCACCAGTCTATTGAATATTTGGAAAATACACACGATAATTATGGGGTGTTTCTGTGTACCCCAAAAATATCCCAACTTCAGCAGTTGGCTCCAGCTTCTTCTTGGCATTCTTGGTCACATGCACATAAACAGATGAGCCAAAAATATTAAAGTGAGAAACATTCGGTTTATTACCAGTAAAAGCTTCTTCAGGTGTACTCATTCCAAGTACTCTATGAGGACAATGGTTTTGCACATAAACCACAGTGTTTCATGCTTTCACCCACAAATGCATTGGTATGCCCTGATCATGCAACATCGCTTTTGCAATACCCACGATCGTTCTGTTCTTCCTCTCCACGACCCCATTTTGATGTGGGTTATGAGGCGCTATGAGTTCTCTTCAAATTCCTTCTTTGCTACAGAAGTATTTGAATTTGTTCGAGATGTATTCTCCACCATTATCACTCCGCATAGCCTTCACTTGCTTCCCCGAATATTTCTCAACCAATGCCTTAAACTCACAGAACTTTGAGAATGTTTGATAATTCTTCTGCATGAAGAAGATCCAACATTTACGAGGAAATTCATCAACAAAAATAACATAATACCTGTGTTTTGCTGTTGAAGCAACCAAGAATGGTCCACACATGTCTATGTGAACTGTCTCTAGGATCACCAAAGCACGGTTCTCATTTTCATGAAAGGTGGTATTTACAAAATTTTCCATATTACAACCCTTGCATTGATCTAACTGTGCAAGTGTAACCTTGGGAATTCTAGCAGAAATCTACTGCAAAATTTTCAGGGGGCCATAGTGAAGATGGCCCAATCGCCTGTGCCATAATTCACCCTCATCTCGGCTCACCACTTCTTCTGCTTTGCCCACCATTGTAGCACAACCATCTACCTCCAACTCATAGAGATTCTTAATTTGAATCCCTATCCTCTTGGCTTTCCCCGTTGTTTTATGTTGTAGGAAAGCTTTTTGATCACTGAAAAAAATGTCATAGCCTCTGTCTTCCAACATCGCAACTGAGCCAAGTTTTTCTTCAGACCTGGAACATGCATAAAATATTTCAATAGAAACGGTTTACCTGACTCCCTCTCAAAGGTAATGGTACCAGTTTTGGTCGCACTGTATCGTCCATCATTGCCCATCTCTATATGCATCTGGAGATCTTTCTCCTCCAAGTCATTGAAAAGCTCCTTATCTCCTGTCATGTGGAAGGAAGCACCACTATCAAGATACCACACCGATCCCATTATGCTTGAAACCAAGCATGTGATCAAAGAGAAATCAAGTTCAAATTGCGAGGCAAGGGCCTCACCATCTACAGCTCCATCAACCTTCTTGTTCTTCTTTTTCTGTGGGTAGTTAGTGGCGAGATGCCCATGTTCGTGACAGTGAAAACACTTCACCTTGGACAAATCCATCTTCTTGACTTTAGCCTTAGATTTTGAGTGGAAGTTCTTACCCTTCCATTTCCTTGCCTTGGAAACCAAAGAAAAATCCTCTTCATCATCATTCTTTTATGAAGATCCATCTCTTGTGTTCCGCCTGAACTCCTCATGCACTAGATCTGACCACAGTTGTTTCCAATCTGGCAGTTTTTATCGTCCGTTGACAAAGTCTTGATAATTATGCCAACTCTTAGTAAGTCCCAAGAGAACCAAACTCACCAAATCATCATCATCAACCATGATTCCCACACTCCCCAATTCATCTCGACATTGGAAAAACTTTGTGAGATACCTAGGAATATTTTCGCCCTTCTTCATCTTGATCTTTCTGAGTTTATCCTTTAGCGCCAATTTCCTATGGTCGCTGCTACTTTGGAAAAGATTCGTCAAATCCTTCCAAATAGCACATGGAGTGACTTTCCCATGAAGTCTTGAGACAATATGGTCTCACACACCTTCCAACAGAATCCTTCTCGTCTTCACTACTTTCTTTTTCCAGGTGTCAAGTAATGCAACATCCATCGAAGTGGGCTTAGGAATATCACTGTCGATGAAATCCTTCAAGCCATTATCTTCAAGCACCACATCCATCCTATCCTTCCATGCAATGTAGTTCGATATGCCCTCAAATGCATACTCTAACCGCAGACCATTGAAAGCCAGTTCGATGTTTACTCAACTATCGCACCAAGAAATTCTTGCAGTAAATTCGATTTTTTTCCACCAAAAAACTCAGCTACTGCTTCAATATTGCAATCTTCTTTGCTCTCATACCATGTAGAAATTTTAATACAATTATGTATTGGTTGGATTCCCCTAATATAATACTTATATGCCACTGTTAAATACATAATCCTTCTACTTAAATCTTTGCGGAAATTTAATCGCCAATTGCAAACACATGAAGAAAGATCAATCACTCATAACACAAATGTTTTTACCGAGAAAGCATAAAGCTAAAAACCCCACTATCATATATTATGTATATATCATGGATCATGAAACAATCTCATACAAAAATTGGAAAATACATGCACCAATTTACTGTCTCTTGACAACCTGCCTCCACTGCGCAATCCCTGCTGATCACAATCCATGAGATGAATTAGATATTGCCTTGCCTTGACTGTGCAATCCTCATTGGCATCTCCAATGTGTGTGTGGTTACATGAGTGCACCCACTAATGTCACAAAAGATAGTCAAACTGTCCCTTTCACTTATCTCTCAATTGGGTTTCCACTGGATCTGACATGCATGTAGTTAACAGTAGTAAATCTTTAGTTTCATGTGAGAACACTCCATGTGAATTAATTTAATATTAAATTCACCAATCTCTCACTAGTTTATCTTTATTTACAACTATCACAACTGAGTTTAACTCACTTAACTGAGTTAAACTACTTTACAACTCACATAACTACACATCCAACTCTGTTACAACTTTTTATCACTCAATTACAATGAAGCCCACTCGCATGTCCCACCAACCAACCTTAGAACTCGTAATTCTTTCACTCAATTGGTTTTCCACATCATTTAATTGAAATCAAGTGCTTCAAGAGAATAGATTATTATTTATTGTCTAATTATTATTAAGAGATAATAATAATTGACATGCATTCTATTTTTAGAGATGCGATCTATAAATAGACTTCACCCATGCATCTAAAAATAGAAACTCATCTATAAATAGAATTTTCTCAACCATCTATATATAGACTCCCACTATAAATAGACTTTGCTCAACATTCTAAAAATAGACATACACCTAAAAATAGCTTGCGGGCCCCACCTAGTGTAGGTACTTAATTTTCACTAGGATCATCATCTTGTTGAATCTCAACATGATTTGCAAAAATCGAACGTTGAGTGGATTTGGATCTCTTTGAAATTAGGGTTTTTTTGCTATGGAGTGATTTCTGAAAATGGGCGAAGCATTTCAACATGGAATACATGTCCCATGACCAAGGTCTTATTTTACCTTTGTTAACTTTTACATGTATTTTTAATAAGGGATGTTACACCACACGTGTGAGGGTTTGCACAAGAAATGTGTTTAGGGCCCGTGCAAGGGTTTAGATGGCTTGTTTTTCTGAGGCAGATTGTGCCAGGATTACTCGCAAGGAAGGGAAAATTTCCCATAATATTTTTTGTTAGATTATCTTGCTAAGGATTTTCAACTTTAGGCATCCAAATTGTATTAAGATTTTCATTGCTAGATAATAATAATAGCCTAATTTGTTGCACCGATTTTCCAATATTGGGTTTTTACGGGGAAATTTGTCCAAAAATAACTGTGTAAAATTTATTGTGTGTGTGTGTGCTCTATATTTCTTAGTTCCAACATTTTATTTTCCGTAGCGTTTTTGTTTGTGAAGAATTGCAGTGTTATTTATTCGTTGTTTGCTGTAGCAAATAAACTACATAGTTAATCATTTAGAAGAATAAATTTCTAGTTGCAGAAATTTAGGGAATTTTCACAAAGCAATTGTTTGAGAATGAAGTCTTAAAGGTAAAGGCACAAAGGTATCATGTTGTGATAGTGGAAAGAATGTTGGATTGTAACGATCATAGTGACCCATGAAGACTCCATAACATGTCTAGGCCCTTTGGAGGGTAGAAAGAAATCATAATGCAAGATATGTACAAAGTATTGAAGACATAGTGACAATGTTGTCACTTCTTAGATAAATTCATGTTACAAGCCACCACATTCCAAGTAATCAATTTCAATGGCTTGTCTTGTTGTCACCACGATATGATGTGGAAAGTGATTATGTATTTTGGAAAATATTGTAAATGCAAATGTTTGGAAATTATAAGAGTCACATATGGACAAAGGAGTCACTATGAAAAGTACAAAAGGTTTGTATAAGTCCAAAGGTCATATTATAAGTCCAAGAGCCATGAGGGTAGTCCCAGAGTCATTGGGATATGAAAGGTCATTTGTCTAGTTATAAAATAATCCTGATTACTCAAGCAAAGGAATTTTCACCTTGGATTTTCCGACTAGGCATTAGAGAGAAGATCATTCTTTTGAGGAGAAATTAGTGGCTTAATTCTCCACTATTGGAGCTAGTGGTGTTTCATTGTAACAATGTATCTTGGAACTTTCACTTAATAATAGAAGTTCATTGAGCCAACACACTTTCATGCATATATATTGAATATTGAAAATCTATTTTTTAGATGTTTAAGGTATGTGCTTACATTCTTATGTACTAAATAAATTGAACTACTTCATTGGATTTTGTGCTAATATTGTTTAATGTGTGTTGTATTTTCTTTAATGATCGTTATTTCTAGATGAACTAGTTCGCTTGATGGTTAACGATTCTTTCATGTGTATGTGTGTGTGTATTTATTAGGATATTACTACTACTTTTCTTCTAAAGAAACACTTTCTCTTCCCTCTCAGTGAAAGAACCTTGATACATATTGCAATTGAAAATTTCACAAGGCTTACTTACTTACTCATTCAAAAGTATATGTGTTGCTCTCTTATGCTAACCATTGCAAACAAGGAAAATATTTAAGATTGTGGTAGTTGCGCCATATTTTGGATGGGTCTCCTACACCAAATGGTGTGAGTTCTATTTGGGACTTCATATCGGGGAGACTCCCTATATGTCGGCGGTTTCCGACGCCATTAAAATTTTTGCCTTAGAAGAAGGGAAACCCTTTTATGGATGAAAACTAACCACATTATCACAAAGAAACTTCTATGTAAGGAATTAATTGTCTGAATCCAACTCCAATTCATATTTATGAGAAAGGAGAATCGTCTCACCAAGGTCCAAAGCATACAGACAAAGTTACTTATGATTAACTCCAAACACTTTGGCCTATTGCTTGTCAGTTTGATAAAGTTGTTGGAGTACTTCTTGTCACATATTTTTTTCCTCATACATAAGAAAATAGAGAGACAACCCACCTTGTTGTGTTGGTTTCTTCAGTGGAAGAGTTATTTATTGCGACCCTTGAGGAATTAGCTAATCCTACTAAAGGAATACATAAACAAGGGGATATTCCACCACCTATTGTGGAAAACCTAGATGGATACAGGGAATATTTTCATTTTTCTAACGAAGAGTAGAAAATGGAAGAAGAACAACCCGATAATAATGAATATTTGATTGGTGAAGAAGAAGAATATTCAAAATCAGAGAGAGAAGAGGAGGATGAGAATGAAGACATGGGTGATGACCAATTGGACTAGATGTCCCAAGGGCCTCTCACTCTTTCGGGCCATCTGCATTGCATGCCTAAGAACTTAGAAAAGCCGCTCTCAAAGTTTGATCCTGATAATAAAGCAAAAGCTAAAGAGCACATTGATGACTTCTACATGAATTTGTGAATGCTAGAGGTACATTATGATGATGTCACTTGTAGAGTTTTCCCATGCACTTTGTAGGGTAGGGCATTAGTTTGGTACCATAGTCTTTCACATAATTCAATCCATAGTTAGATGGAGTTCAAAAATTTGTTCTTAGAAAAATTTTTCGATGATAAAACTCCCACCATGTTACTCATGGAACTTGGAAATCTTAAGATCGAGGACAAAGAGAATGTAAAGGATTTTAATCACAGGTTTACAATTTATTGAATAAGTTCTCCATTGATGTTTAACCACATTATTCTATCACCAAATATTATTACATCGTTGCCTTGCCTACTAACATTTTCATGTTTATTACAAGAGATGCAAAGGAAACATTGGACCTTAACTTTGTAGAAGCAATCACTGTGGATAAACACTTTCATTCTATTGGATATATTGATGATTCAGAAGATTCTAAAGACTCAAAGACACTGGTAAGAAATCTCAGGCCTCCTCCACTAAAACCAAAGAGAAAGATTTTTTTGATGTGGAAAGCTTGGATTAAATCTTTGAAGTTTCTCACTAATGAAGTATTTGAACTAAAGATAAAGTTAAGTAAGACATCTACCAATAGTAAGTATTCCAAGCTACCATTATTTAAGAAAATTAGTAATCAACTGACCAAGTCCATGCAAAGCTCTAATGTTGTGTACAATGTTGAAAGCTTGGGCATGGATAAATTTTGTAATTTCCATTTGGAGAAGAATTTAGAGAAAACATGTCCACAATAGAACCAAATCATGAATGCTATGATGGCCAATGTCATAGAAACTTTATTAGCATAAGATTAATATGAGTAGACAAACGAAGTAAGTGAACCAATCGCAACAAAGGAAAGTTAAAGTGCTGGTGACTCAATTATTACATTGGATGTTATATTCAATGCCGATAAACAAAGTGCTAGTGAACCCCCAAGGAGTGAAGGTCATCCACAAAAAAAATATAAATAATACAATTTGAGGAGCAAAGGACCAATTTCTAGGAAATATCTTAGAAGGAAATTGCTGAAAAATATTTTTCCACCTAGTGATCCTGCTCAGAATTCACAGAAAAAGTATTTGGGTGCTCCACCTCCTAAGAACACTTGCACTAACAAGAACAAGTTCGTCACTCCCGAGGCATCAAATAAAGCTACATCATCCAACACTTCAGCAAAAATTTCTAAGGAGGAAGAAATTGATTATAATATTATTGAGGATATGAAAAGGGCTTGAGCTAATATCTCAATCTTTGAGCTCGCAAAATTAGTAGGAAAATGTCAATCGTTCATCCAAGGATTTTCATCACAAACTCTATTAGGTAAAGAAGTTTTTGCTTATTAATCCTTATCTGGTAAGTCTCATGAAATTCTTGAATCTGTGGTTAATTATGCTAATCAAAATTCTCATACTACCTGCCCCATGTTTCTTTTAACATTTGAAATCTTTAATTATAATGTCCATAATTGCCTCATTGATTCTAGTGCATTTGCAAATGTCATGCCTTTATCCTTTGTTAAAAATATTAATGAAAAATGGGAAAATACCAATTCCATAATTATGCAACTGTATAGATCATTAGTTTAGGCAACTAGTGAACTCATTAATCTTATCATCTGTTTATCATCAAACCATAGAGTTCACCAATGCATCAATATTGTTATTATGGACATTCCTGAAGCTTATGGTTTGCTTCTAAGTAAATATTGGTTTGAAAAAATATATGGTTAATTTTATAGATTGGACACAGTTATGGTTTTCTTATAAGTGAATAAATAATATGATTCAAGTAGAGAGTGAACCTTACATGAAGCATACCGTGACAATGAAGGAGGGACACAATGAGCCAATTAGCTTTGCACAAGCCATTTTTGGAAATTTTTTTCTAGAGGTCGAGCACGAATGTTATCAAGAACAACCATCCCCTATACCATATAATACATATTTGGAGCTCCTTTCTGTAATATTTATTTTTCAGGAATATCAACAATGTGCTCAAGAGAAACGCTGTATAAGAAAAAATGTGCAATAGAAATGCAGATCAGGAATTTTTTCCTCTTATTTATGCTGTATGGGTCTTATGTATGGAATTTCATCTAAAAAAAATCAGTCTAGATACACTAAACATATCTCCCACAAACTAGACTAGCTAAAAAGCACCCAAAGAGGAAGGCTGCAGCCAAATGCAAACACTGCTTTAGGAATTGTGTAGTTTTATCAGACATTCAGAGGAGATCAGAAAGGAGGTTCATATTTCAGTAATACAACAACAAATCGACATTATAATGAAGCTATCTCAATATAAATTAGAATGAATGAGACAATATAACAAGAAATATTCAGAAAAGAGAGCTAGAACACATGTACATTTGTAGAAATGGCTCAACAATGTTATTTTTAAGGAGCTTTAACAGATGGAAGTTAAAACTCAGATCTAGGGCAGATATTTGGACAAAACATCAGATATATTTTAGATCTAGAAACTAGATATTTTTCTCTTCAAGATCCCCTTGGAATTTTGGCAAAAGCATGCATAAATAAGAGTAGATCTAAGAAACAAGTTGCAGATATGGAAATTGCTGCAGTAAATTTCTGAATATAAATTTTCATTACAATGGATCAGATATAAATAGAACATGGATCAGCAAGCTAATCCATGGATCACCAAGTGGAAGGCAAGCCCAGCACTAGAGATCTCTGATCTAAACTATGAGCAAAACACCATGAAGATCCTCACACCAAAATAACACAGTCCATCAAGATGAACAACACTGTAGCTCAAATGACATAGATAACCACTGAAAAATTACAGATCTGAAGTACAAAGAGAAGAGACACTCTTCCAGGAGGTTAAAAGACGCACTCCATGAGAAGAGGCTCCCAAAATACACTAGATCTCTGCAGATCTAGATTCCCACTTGCTGCAGCTTGCAGAGGCAGCAAAACCCTCAATGGATTAGCGCTGCCAATGTAAGTAGAGCTTGGCCTCAAGCCTGATAGTGGATCAATTCAGAAAAAACACTCCTCCAAGAATCCTCAAAGGAAGAGGTGAAATCCCTGCATAGGAATTCCAAACACTATCCTCCACTAAACAGAAGAGAATTGTATTTGTCTAAGCAGACAAATACTCAGAAATATGATCAATCAACAACCTTCTCTTGCTGCCCTCCCTCTCCTTTTATAAGATGAAAAGCCTTTGCAAACCCTAAAACACCTTGATGAGTTTCCCCTTTTCACATGAGAGGCCTCCTTATAGAATTTCACTGTCCCTTTTGGAGATGCATTGAACCTAGATAGCGCTGTAGATTTGATCAAGGTTGACCCAGTCTTCAGCTCAAACCTCTTTCACACCTGCAAGTGATTATTTACATGGCCTTGATTTATCTTTGTTCACATGGGCATTGATTTATTCAGCCTTTTTAGGAGTTTTACATGTCCTCCTTTATTTTATTTTTCATGCAACAGAAATTAAAACAAAAATGAATATTCCTCTTAGCAAGGGCTAAGTAGGAATATTACAGTCCTCCCCTCCAAAATGTTGCTTGTCCTCAAGCAACTGATAGGGTAAGAGCTATAATTCTTCTCCTTATCCATTGATGGCATCATCAAGAATCAAGTCCTCATTGTAAGCCAAGTGCTCAACAAGCCAATGCATCATGTATTGTTACTCCAAGGACAACATAATATGTGCATAGTCCATCCCTTAAGGAGTGAAAAACTCAATAGAAATAAACATGGTGGAAGCAATGCTACATCTAAAGCATGTATCATGAAGTACAGGTTGAAGTCCCAAACCATGTGGTACATATACACTGCTCATCCTCTGTCCATACAACCCCATAAACAATACAACTAGATCATCTAAGTATGGAAGCAAGAGTACATATAAACAAACTGAAAGTTGAGCATAGGGAGGTGGATCTTGACCCCACATGAGGTACTAGCACAAAGTATCTCCTTCCTGCAGTAGATCTATGTTTGGTAAGTGGTTCCCCCACCACTTACTTGTTGCACACGTTATCTCATCATAACTGAAAATGAGAGATATGTTTGGTGCCTTTGGGAAGCACCCATCATGAAAAATGATCTCCCTTTGCACCTCAAGGGAGTGACCATATTAAAAAATTTTATTGGCCTTACCAATGCCATGAGATCTACATGTAATATCACTCCCTTTAGGAGCCATGGCTTGCATACATATGGTAAGAGAATATGTCAAATCAGAAAAATAAAAATGCTCCATAAGATTAGATTCTTTACCATTCAAGTCTCCCACACACATGGGGTTGGGCATGGACATTTCTCCTCTTTCAAGAGAAGGAAGAGATGGCTGAAATGACTCCTATATAGAGTCCTTTGGCTGCCCCAACTCCTCATAACTCCTGCACTCTTGAAAGTTCTGAGGTAGTTCTTCCCAATCATAGTGCTGATGTAGTTCCTCCTTCATGCCCTCCCAATCAAAACTCCTCATGATTAAGGTGTAGATCTTTGTTGAATACATATAGCTAGAAAGGAACTCTTTATGTGCCCTTTGTAGTATCTATTGCTTAAGCTTGGAGGCTTTATACAAGAATACTCTACCAAGATGATAGATGACCCCTTTATGGACCAAATAGCCTCCCTCTTGCTTCATGCCATCTAGTATCATCCCAGTGTGAAGATCTTTGGAGTACTCCATAGGGAGTTGAGATCTCCAATATGGATCCACACTCTCCAACAATAACAGCGCTGGTGATACCCCCATAGAAACATCTGTTATGTTGCTGATCTTCCTCTTATTTTCCTTGGCATCTTTCATGCCAAATGTTTGTGATGGAAGGTTGCTCCTCTCATTATTCTCTTCCCACAGTGCAGATCCAGAAAAGAGAGAGGGAGATGGTGATGTAGAAAGAAGGTCCCCCTCATTATTGAGCTGTTTCAAATCCTCCAGTGCTGTGACTTGGTCTCTTATGGCTCCAATGCTTCCTTGGTCTATATTTGGAACAACACTTTGTGGAGTTTTCCCTACAATATCAGGATCTGATGGCATCACAGGTGGCCTGCCATTAGATAAGAATGTCCCTTGCAGCATCCTCATGAACATGAGAGAAGGAACTGTGAGATCCCTACTTCCACAGCGCAAGTCCATATCTATTGTTTGTATGGAAAAATTAGGTGAATGGTAGGTGTTCATGCCTTGGATCATTTGTGGTTTCCCACTCTTTAAGTCCACCCACTCCATTTGCAATGCTTTCTAATCAGTGGTAAACTTTCCCAAGGTGATCAACCATTGGACACCCAAGATGATGTCGGTGTTAGGTATGCCCACCACAAAGAAGTGATCCACCAAAGTGTAGGATACCATAGTGACAGAGAGTGATGGAACATATTGCATGCATTTCATGGTCCTATCTTCCGGAACCAAGACAGAAAATACCTCAAAAGTATCAGTAGGGATTCCTCTCTTTTGCACAAGGTGAGCATTAATAAAGTAATGGGTTTCCCCACTGTTAATCAGTACAAATACTCTCTGATTCATAAATGAATCTTGTACTCTTAGGGTCAAGTACTTAGGCACTCCTCTCAAAGAGGCAAGAGTCCCACTGGTTGGAGCAAAGGCTCCCTTCCCATCTCTGGTGGGTGTTTGTTCTTCCTCCTCATCATCAGCGCTGTGACCCTTCCTAGGTTCCTCATCATCATATTCCTCCTCCAAATCAGAGAAGACTTCTATGTAGTGTGCTCTTCCAGTAGCACACCTATGTCCGTGCACCCATGACTCTTGGCAAGTGAAGCACAGCTTATTCTTCCTCAATTCCCTCCTGAGATCAATATCAAGAGGTTTCTTCAAAGAGCTCTCCTTGGGAGGAGCAGATTTTCCTTCTTTCCCCTTAGGATAGTGAGGGGCCTTGCTTTGGAAAGTTGCCTTTGCTTTTGGTAAGGCATCTTGGAGATCTCTAGCTCTCTCGATGGCATCATGAAAAGTGATGGGCTTGGTGGATTTAACCAATCCATGCAAGGGTTCCTCCAAGCCATCAATGAACATGTAGACTCTCCTTGCTATAGATAGATCAGGGACCAGGACTGATAATCATAAAAACTCAGAGATGTAAGTCTCTGCATCTCCTGAATGCTTCAGTTTTGCAAGGCTTATGAAGGGTGCTTCAGGATCCTTCCTGTCAAACCTCTCCACTTGTCTTCTAGTGAACTCAACATAGGTAGTCACATTGATGTGTCCCAATGTAGACAATCCATGGAACCACCAATTGTGTGCTTCACCTTCAAATTGCAGTGTTGCAATCTTGATGGCCTCAACTTCAGGGACTTTGTTCAGCTGGAAATAGATATCCAAATTTTCTACCCATGCCTTGGAAAAACTGGAGGATGATCCATCAAACTTGGGAAAAAAGAATCTGCCCATGGTGTGGTGTCTACCATGAAAGAAACCACCATCTCTATACTGCTTCCCTGGTCTTCTTCTGTCCTTGATATGACAAAAGTCTTGGAAACTCAAGTTATCCTTGAACCTCTGACTCTGAGAGTCATACTCCACAAAGTGTTCTTCAAGAGAAGCTTGCTCATGTGGTACTTCATTATCCACAGCCAAAAAGGTAGGCATAGTGGAGCGTTGTGAAGCTTGTGGGGCTGGTGGCAGATTCATTGGTTGACTAGTCCCATGATGGGACATATCTGAGCTTTGTCCCGACTGAAATCTCCCAGGAGATTCCTTCATTCTATCCACCCTCATCTATTTGATCTCCTTGGCAAGATCTTGCATGGTATCCAAAAGAGTTTTTGAAAACTCCTCTGCTTCCTTATCATTCACAATTTCAGGGGCTTTCCCCTTGTCTTGACCCTTGTCAGGATCATCAGCAGTGTAGTCATACTTTTTATGAATTCTATTCTGGTACCTCTTCTCCCTCTTAGTAAGAGGACCATCTTCTTCTGAATGTAGCATCACTGGTTCTCCAAGGCAAGCATAGGCTGTGCCAAGAAAGGAGCTCTGATACCACTGTAATATCCCTTTTTCAGGAATATCAACAATGTGCTCAAAAGAAACGTCGTATAAGAAAAAATGTGAAACAGAAACGCAGATCAGGACTTGTTTCTTCTTATTTATGCTGTATGGGTCTTATGTATGTAATTTCATCTAAAAAAAATTAGTTTAGATACACTAAACAGATCTCCCACAAACTAGGCTAGCTAAAAAGCACCCAAAGAGGAAGGCTGCAGCCAAATGCAAACACTGCTTTAGGAATTGCGCAGTTTTATCAGAAATTCAGAGGAGATCAGCAAGGAGGTTCATATTTCAGTATTAAAACAACAAATCAGCATTATAATGAAGCTCTTTCAATATACAGTAGAATGAATGAGACAATATAGCAAGAAATATTCATAAAAGAGAGCTAGAACACATGTACATTTGCATAAATGGCTCAACAACGTTATTTTTAAGGAGCTTCAGTAGATGGAAGTTACAACTCAGATCTAGGGTATATCTATGGAAAAAACATTAGATCTATTTCAGATCTGGAAACTAGATAGTTTTCTCTTCAAGATCCCCTTGGAATTTTGGCAAAAGCATGCATAAATAAGAGTAGATTTGAGAAACAAGTTGCAGATCTGGAAATTTCTGCAGTAAATTTCTGAATATAAAATTTCATTACAATGGATCAGATCTAAATAGAACATGGATCAGCAAGCTAATCCATGGATCACCAAGTGGAAGGCAAGCCCAGCACTAGATATCTCTAAACTATGAGCAAAACACCATGAAGAGCCTCACACCAAAATAACACAGTACATCAAGATGAACAGTGTTGTAGCTCAAATGACATAGATAACCACTGAAAAATTACAGATCTGAAGTACAAAGAGAAGAGACACTCTTCCAGGAGGTTAAAAGACACACTCCATGAGAAGAGGCTCCCAAAATACACTAGATCTCTGCAGATCTAGATTCCCACTCGCTGCAGCTTGCAGAGGCAGCAAAACCCTCAATGGATCAGTGCTGCCAATGTAAGTAGAGCTTGGCCTCAAGCCTGCTAGTGGATCAATTCAGAAAAACACTCCTCCAAGAATCCTCAAAGGAAGAGGTGAAATCCCTGCATAGGAATTCCAAACACAATCCTCCACTAAATAGAAGAGAATGGTATTTGTCTAAGCAGACAAATACTCAGAAATATGATCAATCAAAAACCTTCTCTTGCTACCCTCCCTCTCCTTTTATAAGATGAAAAGCCTTTGCAAACCCTAACCACCTTGATGAGTTGCCCATTTTCACATGAGAGGCCTCCTTCTAGAACTGCGCTGTCCCTTTTGGAGATGCATTGAACCTAGACATCACTGTAGATTTGGTCAAGGTTGACCCAGTCTTCAGCTCAAACCTCTTTCACACCTGCAAGTGATTATTTACATGGCCCTGATTTATCTTTGTTCACATGGGCATTGATTTATTCAGCCTTTTTAGGAGTTTTACATGTCCTCCTTTATTTATTTTTTCATGCAACAGAAATTAAAACAAAAATGAATATTCCTCTTAGCAAGGGCTAAGTAGGAATATTACAGTTTCTTGTAGTCCAATTGGTTTTGATGAAATTTGTAACATAGATGTACATAGTACTAGAGTAGGAACTAACCCAATAGCTACTGACATCTAGATTTTATATTTCGATGGTTCTAAAACTTAGGAGGGTTCTAGAGATGGTTGTATCCTTATTTACCCTAGAAATGAAATGTATATCTTGTCTTGTCGCTTGGATTTCGAGTGCACAGGAAACACTACTGAATATGAAGCACTCATTCTGGGACCAAAAAAGGCCATAGACCTCAAAGTAGAAGTGCTCAAGGTAATAAAATATTCACAGATTGTTACTCGTTAGGTATGGAATACCATTCATTATGTGTCACATAGTTTGAAAAAATAACAAAAGGAGGTATGGAGTCTCATTTCATTTTTTAAGGAGTTTAACATTATTTTTGTTCCTAAAGTTCACAATGCTACTGCAAATACATTAGCCAATGCAAATACATTAGCCAATGCAGTTGCTATGTTGTCACCATTAAAAGATGGATTTTCTATAGAAATTATTTATAAGCCATCTGTGCATGATAATGTAACTAAATTTCATGTATTTAATGATGAAAAACAAATACTGCACTTCAAGGCTAGAGTACATGTTTTCAAAGATACAACTATTGTGGAAGATGAGCACGAAAAGGATCTGCAGGAAGCAACTCAAGAATCTAAGGGGAATATTATTCCGAAAGGTGTGGTATCTCTTGAGAAATAATACAATCTGCAAAACTATTTCATAGGACCTGTGAATACAAAAACCCAGAGCTTAACATTGTCACATGAACAAGTTAATTTGGGAGTCAAAGAAGATCGCAAATACCTAAACCTCGGTACATTTTTTTCTCCTCAAGAATGATAAGCTTTCATTCCTATTTTCAAACAATATCGAGATATATTCACATGGACAAATCATGATTTAAAGACATATGATACATGTATCATCCAACACATAATTCTTATCAAATAAGGGGTGAAGCCATTTCAGCAAAAAATAAGGAAAGTTCATTTGAAGGTCAAACCCATGATTAAGAAGGAATTAAGGAAGTTATTAGATGCTCGAATAATTTTCAAAGTTCGTCATTACACATGGGTTTCCAACTTGGTTCCTATCATGAAAAAAGTCTAAAGATACACGCTTATGTGTTGTTTTTCACAACGTCATATGGCTTCAGAAAAATATAATTACCCCATGCCATATATGGAGTAGATATTCCAGATGGTATCTAGGTTAGAAATGTTCTCGCTACTATATGCATTATTTGGATATAATCAAGTGCTAGTAGTATAACCAGATAGATTGAAAACCACCTTTAAGATGAAGTGGGGGAAATTTTCTTTCAAGCACATGCCATTTGGACTTGTCAACATTGGCTCTACATTTCAATGGGCCATGGAAATCACATTCCATGTATTGATTAGCGAGAGTGTTCGTTTACTTGGATGATGTAACAATATTTTCCAAAAAAAGATCTGATCACATCCATCATCTAAAGTATACCTTTGAGAAATATCGCAAGTATGGAATATCATTAAATCCGAAAAACAGAATCTTCGATGTGTCCGAGGGTAACCTCTTAGGAAAAATTATCGCTAAAAGTGGAATTAAGGTCGACCGAGAGAGGGTCAAGACTATTGCTCAAATCAATTTTCCCATGAACAAGAAAGATATCAAAACCTTATTGGGAAATATCAATTTTCTTCAAAAGTTCATATCTGATTATGCACATATTCTTAAACCATTAGAAGGGATGATAAAGAAGGATGCTACATATAGATGGGATAATAGGGAGAAATATTCCTTTTCTCAAATCAAGCAAGCCATCACTGATGCCCCAAACTTATACAACCCAAATTTTGGTAAATATTTCTTGTTATACA
Source organism: Pinus albicaulis (assembly GCA_034641835.2). Lineage (NCBI taxonomy): Eukaryota > Viridiplantae > Streptophyta > Pinopsida > Pinales > Pinaceae > Pinus > Pinus albicaulis. The sequence goes on along the minus strand of CM076580.1, from coordinate 1,536,192,408 downwards.
CCTTTGCTTCTCATATGTCGATTGTAGCCATGTTCACATAGAAAGAGAATCATGGAAATGAGTTTCCTATATATTTCACGAGTGCCAACATGCAGGGATAAAAAGTCAATTATCCCACCATCGATAAGGAAGCATACACATTATATAAGGTGGTCAATAATTTCATGCCTTACCTCCTGAAATCCCATACTATTATCTGTGTGCCTCATTCAAAAATTAGATCACTCTTTGTACAACTGGATTTGGGTGAGAGGAGGGTGAACTGGATGAATTGCTTGCAAGAATATGATCTTGAATTAAATCAAATTCACAACATCAAAGGCCACGGTGTCTGTCAGCTCGTAGTGGAAGCAGTGGATTCACTAGAAGAGGATTCTTCTGGGTAGGAAAAAGAAATAAAAATGTATAACATTGAAAAATTCCCCCCTAGAAATAAAACCATGTCTTGGTATGAAAATATATGACAATAACTGGAGCAGGAGACCTTGCCTTCACATATATCAACCATAAAAAAGATAGAAATAAGGATTTATCCTACCAACTTGTGCATGGTGTGATTTTTCAGAAGACCACATTGATGCCTAGCTTAGATGTCTAGAGCCTCTAGATTTAGAAAGGGTACTAAAATATCTTCATGATGGAATAGCTAGTGGGCACTTCCCATGCAATACCACTGCTCACAAGGTGATGAGGGCCATTTACTATTGGCCCATATTATTTAGGGATGCTCATGACTATGCATGAAAGTTCCAAAAATGTCAAAGATTTGCTAGCTATGATAATAATTTAGCCTCCCCATTGCTAGCCATAGCAGTTGAGGAGCCATTTCAACAATGGGGATTGGATTTTATTGGCGAAATATTTCCTCATTCATCAAAGCGACATTGATACATATTAAATGAAACTAATTATTTCACTCGGTGGACAAAGAAGTTATGTTAAGACAAGTCAATGATCAGGAAGTCATCTAGTTTCTCAGATATAACATCATAACCAGGTTCGATGTTCCTGGTGAGCCCTGGTATTGCACCAAGAGTGTTGCAACTCCCAGGGGCTTCCCTACTTTACTTTATCAACCCGGGGTTTGTACAAACTTGGAGGTGATAGTGATATATACACAACAAATGCATTTTTCTCATGTCATCCTCTTCTACTTTACAATAGGGTTCTATTTCTTAAACTATGATAAGAACTTGAAAGTAAATTGCTGGAAGGAATGACAGAAAGGAAACTAACTTAAATTTCAGAAAGGAAATGACATAAATGAAACTAATTTAATTTGTAGAAAGGAAATGGAAAAAATGAAACTAATTTAATTTGCAGAAAGGAAATGATGGAAATGGAACTAATTTAATTTGCAGAAAGGAAATGGAAGAAATGGAACTATTTTATTTTGCAGAAAGGAAATGGCAGAAAGGAAATTGAAAAAGGGAAACTAATTTAAATTCACTTAAACTTGGCCAATCGGCTAAACACACCCTGCTATATCTATAATGCTCCTAATTATGCAGCTATTCATGACCTAATAAACTTGAAAAAGTGTTGCTTGCAGTTTGGAGGAAAAAGGGCTAAATATGCTAATGGAAGGCTTAACACATGTGACAATGCTTAGAGGTGGAAAGATGGGTTTAGACTTCATTAAACCTTATGATATTGTAAAAATTCTTTGGAGAGGGAGGCTTTGAAAAGTGCGATGGCAGAATTGAAATGGGAGGACGGAAGTGCGATATGCGATATCGCAATTCACAATGTTGCAAAGGTGGAGGAGTAGCGAAAGTGCTGTTCGGGAGTAGGAGAAAAATGAAATATGCGATGGGGATAGAAACTACGAAATGCGATGGGGATAGAAACTGCAAAATGTGATGGGGATAGAAACTGCGAAATGTGATTGCGATAGGGATGATGTGGCAGAGTTCTATATTAATGTCACAATCGGCGGTTGGGAGCGATAAGTGTTAACGAAGCGGGAGAGAAATGCGATATGCGATGGGGATAGAAACTATGAAATGTGATTAGCGATATGGATGACGTGGTGGAGTGCTACAAAAATATCTCAATCAGATTTTTGAGGTGGAAAGTATTAACGGAAACCAATAGTAAATGCGATTTGCGATTTGTGGAAAGTATTTAAAGGAAAAAGGGAAAAGGTTGCGAAATGCGATTGGTGACATGGCAGCAGAGTACAGTAATATCACAATCAAGGTTCAGAGGTAGAAATTATTAAAGGAAACCAATACAATATTTGATTTGCGATAGAGTGAAGTATGATAGTGGGAGTTTCAAGGAGCAAGGGTAGAGGTTGAATTCTAATGCATTTGTAAGTGTTTTTGGGAATGAGAAGGGTGACGACTACAAAGAAGAGGAAAAAGAGGGAATGGAGGGCATAAAAGCAGTGCTCAGGTTGTGAAGACAGAGATGGAAAATGAAGTGGGAAGGCACCACGGAGCTACTCTGGGGCTTTAACACTAATTCCTGCAATAAACCCTACTAACTTATGCACAAAGAAATAGAAAAATGTGTGAAGATACAATACAAAAGGAAGGCTGAAAATGGTAATGCAACTCTACTCTAATCTCAGAAATAGTGAACAGAAATCAATTTTTGGGTATGTGGGAAGGTTCACCCTCCTCGAGCTCTATTGACATAGATGATAAGGGGGGTATTGATCCACAAATTTTAGAGTTTTCTCCTCTATTCTATTACTCATAAGCAAATGAAACCTACAACAACACACTGAAATAAAAAACTAAGCAGCGATGAAACTATCAGAAGAAGAACTAACTGAATGGAAGAAAGAAAAGAAAAAGTACAACAGAGAGGCTGAGGCACATGGATTGGGCCCTAACGCACATGCCTAGCTCTCTGAAACTTAAATCAGTAAAATGAAATTAGTCTGCTCATTTCATGAAAGAATAGTCTTGTACATTTCTAAAAGTTTAATCGCTGAGTACAATAATCAAAAGCTCAATAGCTTGCAGCAAATTTCCCAATAGAGTCAAATCCTTCCTAGCACTAGCTCTTCTCTATTTATTCTACAGGGCAGATACCAACAACTCCCTTGAAAATAGTGATTGAGTCCACTTGACTCCAAGTAAACATAGATTGAGTGCACTTTGGTCTTTGAGTTGCTTGGCTGCCTCTGGAATTCGAATTGGTTGAGAGAATCCTTGGGGATCCTTTGGCTGCCTTCGAGAGTTAAGGAGGGTGGAAAATCCTCCTATAATTTCTCCTTGCTGTCTCCTTCAATTATTTATGATAAAATCTTCAAAAATAATGCCAATTACTCATGATCGTCTGCACTCAACCTCATATTAGGCACTCATAGTATGTTAGCCTTAATCACCACCTATACTAGCATCATAAAACCAAATAACAATAAAAATTAAAGAAAAAGATATTTAAGAAGGAAAAAAGGTGACCATTAACCCCTCCAAATATGTCTAATGATGGAGCTCATCAATTCCCACGTATCTTTTCTTTGATAACACAAATTATTTTTCCTCATTTAAAATTTATGAGTTTGTATTAGAGAATGGTATTGTTTTAAAGCACAAATCAAACTAGTACTCTCAGGGAAATGGTTTAGCTGAGTCTACAAACAAGAATCTAATCCATACTATAAGGAAAACCTTTTTCTATGAGAAAAATAATTGGTATAACACCTTGGTGAATGCATTATAGGATGACGCTATAACTCCCAAACCTTCTCTAAAAATTTCTCCCTACTTCCTCGCATATGGAAAAGAAGTTATCATTCCTTCGAGCATATACCTCATGGACTTGCAGCTTTCTCAAGTATCTGAAGGTAAAGCTTGTCTTCTTGTTCAAAGTAGGATAGATGCCGTTCTCAAGCTAGAGGAACAAAAGCTCAAAACAAAAGAAAAATATGCCATACAACATAATCAAATCAAGCATTTGTTTGAGAAGAACTTTGCAGGGAGAAAATATTTTGGTGTGGGAGACCTAGTGTTGAAGTGGGACAACACCCATGAAGAGAAAGGAAAACACACAAAATTCAATTTTTTGGATTAGACCTTACACCATCCCTGAAAATCTTGGCCACCATTCTTATAGGTTGAAACATTTGGATGGGAGGATTGATCCCTTTCTTATCAATGGTCAATATTGCAAGTGCTATTTCAAGTAGCAGCACTAGGTTTTTTTCCTACATATGTATGCATGTATTTATTTGTTTTTTTGATATTTTTCCTTGTCATGTATTGTTTTCTTTCCTTTTTTTTTTCCAGTCAGTGTACATAAATAAGACCTTGTGTGAGAGTGTATTTCTGGCTCGAAATAACAATGTGGAAGAAATGAAAAAGGGATTGTGAGATCCACAATGATTAGATATCTATTAAGTCTCCTTCTTTGTTTGGGCATAAGTTTTTTAAATAGAGTAATGTCTAGATGGAAAATACGAGCCACACAAACTGGAAAAATCTTAGTGGAACTATGATTCCTGTATTTTTGGATGTTGATTCTTAACTTGGAATTTTACTCAATGGTGTTCTCACATGCTGACTTGAATGAGTAGAGAAAGAGAAGGAGAAAACCTCAAACAAGCATATAACCTTTAGACATTATATGAATCCATTAAACAAGGAACAACCTAACTTGCAAGTAAAATAATATAGGATCCACATTTCACCTTCAAAATAAATAAGTCCCTCTTCACATTCTATTAGTAACTAAATAAAGAGGTGAAGAAGATAAAGGCTTACTGCGTATAGAGGTGAAGCAAACAACTTTTCCGGGGTACTGAACGGGCCTGCTGGCAAAGAAGCAATGCTTGTGATTCCTTGAGGTGACTCCGCAGGGGTCATGAACATGCTCACTGGAAGTGGAGTGACACAAGGGAATGTGCTTAATATATTATTATAATAAGCTCGGTATATTTATTATCCTTTCCCAATTGAAACAATCAATTTTTTCCAAGTCTTTTAATGTGTTCAAGCCAAGCAAGGAATAAGAGAACCGATGTTTTATACTAAGATAAGTGGAAAATATAGGTTATTCCTTATGATGGGTCAATACTCCCTGAAGGGATAAAATTTGTGCTGCAAAGCTAGACCTATACAAAGAAGCTGAAGTTCGTCCAGTTTGTTGCCAAGTGTTGTCGCTGCTACAACACCCTCAAAAATTTCTAATATTTGAATTTTGGAGCCTACCTTCTAACATGTGAAGTGTCACTTTTGGTATTTAAGTGTTGTTTTATGTTTATACAAATTTTCTTATTGTAGATATCCCTTATTAAGTGTCGTAAAATTGTCAATATCAATTATATCGCATTTTGGTACTATAACACACTTTTAAGTCACAAAGCAACACTTATGTGTCACAATCACTCATGATTTTCTTGTCGCACTTGGAAAGTGTTTTTGAACTGGATTTTTGATGTATATTTATTACTCTTGGGTCCTTCCTAAGTTTTATTGATGAGTTGAGATGTTTGGATCTCATTCAAGTCCCTAACTCATTGTGTTTTCCCATGTTTCACCCTTCCAAACTTAGCCATTTTGTGACCTTGTATATTTTTCCTCTAGACTAGAAGGAGCACACTGTGCACTTCTAGAGCCTAGCAGTGACCCCCCTTTTAGCTGGAGATGAACACTTTGCTATCCTAAGGTCACTCTTTCTCTACTTTGTGCATTGCACAATTACAGTGAACAAGGCCCTCTCCTAGTTGCTTGCAACTTTTCCATGTGCTCACCCTCACCAAGCTTGCCTAATATATAAAATTGCACACTTTCAATGTGTAGTGATTCCTATCACTTTGCCTTGAAACTGCACACTTCACTCTCCTTAAGACCCCAACCTTCCTCCCTTGTGCACTATGCAATTTTAGTGAACGATCCTTGCACCCTTTCCTCTTGCAACTATGCCATACACTCATCCTACCTCCTCCTCTTACAGATCTATGTACTGTACCTTTCTAGTCATCAGTACCTACCTCCCTATCTCCTGAAAGTGTGCACTATGCTCAAAAGGTCCTCCTTCCTCTCCCTGGTGTATTTTTGATCCTCATATATCAAATTGCATGAATCACAGTAGAGTAGGATATTTTCAAACTGATGTTTGCTTGCCATGTGTGATATTCACCTATAGGTACGCTTAATAAACATGGAAAAATATGTTCAAGGAGATATACTAGAAGCAATTATCTGAGAAGGCATTCTTGAAGGTAAAGGTGCAAAGGCACCATGTTGTGATAGTTGAAGGAATATTGGATTGTATTGATCAAAGTGACCCATGAAGATTCCATAACATGTCTAGACCCTTTGGAGGGTATAAATCAATCACAATGCAAGACATGTACAAAGTATTGAAGACATAGTGGTAGTGTCGTCACTTCTTAGAGAAATTCATGTTACAAGCCACCAGAGTCCAAGTCGTCAATTTCAATGGCTTGTCTTGTTGTTTCCACAATATGATGTGGAAACTGATTATGTATTTTGGAAAATAAAGTAAATGCAGATGTTTGGAAAGTCCAAGAGTCACATATGGACAAAAGAGTCATTAGGAAAAGTCCAAAAGGATTGTAGAAGTCCAAAGGTCACATTATAAGTCCAGGAGTTATTAGGGTATGCCAACAATCATGGGAATATGAAAGGTCATTACTCTTGCTATAAAATAAGCTTCATTACTTAAGCAAAGGACTTTTCACCTTGGCTTCTCCAACTAGGAATTAAAGAGAAGATCATTCTTTTGAGGAGAAAGTAGTGGCTTAATGCTTGACTGTTGGGGCCAGTGGTGTCTCATTGTAATAATGTATCTTAGAACTTTCGCTTAATAGTAGAAGCTCATTTAACAAACACATTTTCATCCATCTATCATGAATATTATAAGACTATTCTTTAGATGTTTTCCATATGTGTTTACGTTCTTATGTACTAAATAAACTGAACTACTTCATGGATTTGGTGCTTATCTTATTGAATGTGTGTTGTATTTGATTTAATTATCATTATGTCTATGTGAATTATTTCACTAGATGGTTAACGATTCCTTCATGTGTATGTGTGTGCATGCCTTTATTAGGATAGTAATCTAATTTTATTCTAAAGACTCACTTTCTCTTCCCTCCCAATGAAATAATTTGAAAATTATTGTGATTCAACATTTCACAAGGCTTACTTACTCATTCAAAAGTATATGTGTGTTGCTCTCTTACGCTAACCATTGCAATCAAGGCAAATATTTAAGATTGTGGCACCCAAGCCATATTATGGATGGGACCCCTACACCAAATGACGTGAGGTCTAATTGGGACTTCATATCGGGGAGACCCCCTATATGTCGACGGTTTCCAACGTCGTCAACATGTAGATTTTGCATACAGGGGAGACACCACAAGAAATTGAAATTGAGAAATAACAAGCACACTCAACGCTAAAGTCATCATTGAGTGAAATTTTTCACAACTAATCCTTGGAACAAGATTATGGGATCTAAGAGGATGAAAGAAAGGAATTGTGAAATAAATCCTCTATCTCTTGCAACCCATGATGTTCCTACATGCAACACCTAGTTAATCTAGTTAGTAAGGCTAAACATAGGAATTTTTGTGGTGCCTTTCGAGAACCCTTGGCTCATGTTTGAATTGATATTTAGATAGCTTGATGAAATAAACATTACCTTGAGAATGAAATATGCAAATCTATGTAGGAATCACACAATTGTATCAAAATTTTACTATTTTATGTTTTAATTCCTATATCAAATCCTCACAGATAAAATCATGTGCGATGTGTAGAAAATATAACCACGGGATTCAATCTGATCTTGTAATGTACTAAAAAAAATACTAAATACTACTACAATTTGTGGAAAAAAAACACGATCACACAATCACATAAAAAGTAAGAGAAAGAGACAATCAATCACGCAACACAAGATATATTTGGGGAAAGAACACTGATTAAAACCACACTATATTTATATTGCATAAAGTCAATACCATGAAACAATACAATGCTTTTCTCTCTTAGAGAAATTCCTACACTTTTCCAACTCTCTCACTCTGATATAGGAAAAATCAGTCAATTAATTAACCAATTCTCAGCCTCTCCTCAACCTACCTTTCTCACACATTCCTAGAGGATTTTTCGCCCTCTTAAATAGGAAATTCCCTTGAATTTATTGTGCAATGCACCCTTGGCCTCTGCATGACTCTATAAATAACATGTACAATATTTTAATTATACAACTGATAGTTATCATCCATTTAAACTCAATCTCAATTAGGCCTTCCTTATAACTAACATGCAACAATTATTTATAACGAATTATTAGTTAAATGATTGATCACTACTTGTGAATTAAATAAGATTTAATTCACTATACCTCTCACTAGCTCATCACTCAATTAGAAATACTTAAGCTGATTTTAACTCAATTTCTTGGTTAACTAATTACAACTCACAAATAACTTTAACTGGACCCCCTTAAATCATGGGAGAAATCTACATGCCTACTCTCTAACCCTCAACTCAAATTTCCTAAGCTAACTCAGTCATTCTGACTTAGTTAACTAATACAAGCTTCCATGAGATGAAATTACAATTTATGTTCCAATTTAATTAAGGGAAAATTAAATCAGAAGCCACCTTGGGGTGGAATTTATTGGTGCCATTTAGAAACTCCCTCTCAAAAAGAAAGGGATTATCTTCTATCTCAATCCTGTCTATGTGGAATTCAAATTTTCTTCTTGCCAACGCCTTCGTCAAGATGTCTGCATCCTGCTCCTCCATGGGAATGTACTCTAATGAAATAATATGCCTCTGAATACAATCTCTGACATGGTGATATCAGATATCAATATGCTTGGACCTGTCATGGAAAATTGGATTAACCTCGAGTTTGATGCAACTATGGTTATCAAAATGTATCACCGTCGGATCCATTTATTGACCAAAAAAGACAACAAGTATCTTCCTCATTCATATGGCCTCGCATGCTGCCTGCTTGGCCGCCATGTACTCTGCCTCTACTGAAATGAGTGCAACCAATTTATATTTCCTGCTGTACTAAGAAATTTCTGTTGATCCTATGTGAAAGTTGCCTTCTGATGTGCACACATGTGACTCCCTGTCTACGGTCTCAAAAAATTTTTGCTACTCAATGTACACCTCTTCTTGAATAATTCCATTGAGAAAGGATATCTTTACATCCATCTGATGTATCTACTATCCCATATGCACTGAGAGTGTAAGGATGGATCTAATATATGAGTACCTTGCGACTGCTAAAAAAGTCCCATCATAGTCAATCCCCTCCACCTGAGAGAACCCTCTGGCCACAAATCAAGCCTTGTGTTTCTTCACACTCCCATTTACTGCCTACTTCACCTTGCAGATCCACCTTGATCCTACAACTAAATTCCCTACTGGTATTGGGACAACTTCCCATGCACTATTTCTGGTGATGGAGTCATACTCCTCAACCGTGGCATCAATCCACATTGGCTGCTGCACTGCTTCCTCAAAAGAGGATGGTTCTATCTCAATACCTTCACTCATAAGATCCATGTATTTAGTGTACCGCTCTGGGGACCTTCTCTGCCTATGTTGTGATGTGGATGCTCCCACATTCTCTCTCACATACAACAATAATCTGTCAGCCTCTTTGGTACGCTTGCTTCCATCTCTTGTGGATGGCTTTGCATGAGTGGTTTCTACCACTCTCTATTCCTCTACTTGTTGCTTCTCCACATCCTGAGGTTCATCCTTTGGATCCAAGAGCTTCTCAAATGCATGCAACTCGAGCTCCCTCTCAAGGGACAATCACATGGCTTTGTATTCATCAAATTTCACATTTCTTATGACCACTTTCATCCTGTGTGCTAACAAGTACACCCAATAGTTTTGAGGCGTATCAATTTATTGCACAAATATCCCCAACTCTGTTGTTTGTTATAGCTTCTTCCTGGCATCTTTGGTCACATGGAAATAAAAAAATGAACCAAAAATTTTAAAATATGACACATTAGGTCTCTTATTTGACAAAAAATCCTCTTGTGTATGCATCTCAAGTATCCGATGAGGACTTATGTTCTGCAAAAATACTGTTGTATTACATGCTTCCACCTACAGATGTAACGGTAGGCCCTGATCATGCAATATATCTTGTACTGCTCCCACAATAGTTATGTTATTTATTTTTTCAACCTATTTTGTTGTGGTTTATGAGGTGCAATAAATTCTATTCGAATTCCTTCTAAGGCACATAAGTTCTTGAATTTGTTAGAGATGTATTCTCCACCATTGTAAAAAAACCAACATAGTAACAGAAACCAAATTATTCTTTAAAATAGGAACATACATGACACCTTTTAACATGAGTGGATTACCTAAATCCCTATGGAAGGTAACTGTACATACACCGGTAGCGCTATACCTCCTGTCATCACCCATCTCGATGTACATCTAGAGATCCTTCTCCTCCAAGCTACTGAATAATTATTTTTTTCCGGTCATATGGAATGAAGATCCACTATCCAAGTACCACACAGAACCCATCACCGATGACACGATGCATGCGATGAGGGTGAAGTCCAACTCAAACTATGAATGCAATGCTTCACCTAATGCTCCTCCTGAGGCCTTCTTGTTGTTCTTATTTTGTGAAACATTTGTGGCATAATGTCCATGATCATGATAGTTTAAACATTTTACCTTTAAAAAATATTTCTTCTTACTTGCCTTTCTAGACTCAGATTTGGAATGGGACACCTTCCCATTTCATTTCTTCACCTTTCCAGCCAAGGAAAAATTCTCTTCATCATCAGTCTTTAATGAGGATCCATCTCTGGTGCTCCGTTGAATTTCTTCTTATGACAGATCGGACCATAGTCGCTCCCAATATGACAACTTCTCCCTCCCATTAATATAGTCCTGGTAGCTATGCTAGATCTTGGGAAGGCCTAAAATAACTAGGATTACCAAATCATCGGAGGCAACAATTATCCAAACACATCCAAGCTCATCTCGAAACTGAGTGAACTTCATCAAGTATTTTTGAATCATGTTTCCCTTCTCCATTTTGATCTTCTTGAGCTTGTATTTCAGCGCTAGATTCCCGTGGTCGCTACTATTCTGATACAAATCTGTCAAGGCCTTCCACATTTCATATGGATTCGCCTTCTCATGGAGACTCGAGACAATATGATCTCAAACTCCCTCTAATAAGATCCTTCTTGCCTTTGCTACATTATTCTTTCACGCATTAAGAAGTTGAGCATCTGCTGCTGCGGGCTGCAGGACATCAACGTATATGAAAGCCTTCAGTGTCCTCGAGCACTGCCTCCATCCCATCCTTCCATGAAATATAATTTGAATTGACCTCGAGTGCATATTCGAGTCTCAAGCCATTGAAAGACATCTTGATCTGATGCTAGATCCTGAAGAATAAATCTACAAATTCAAACCTGATTAAAACAAAATCTATTCTTCTCTTCTTATTGTGATTCTTGGTGCTCCGATACCATGTAGAATTTATAACCACATGATTCTTTGATCTTTTAATGTACTAAAACTAAATACTGAATCCTTCTACAGTTTGCGGAAACAAAACATGATCACACAATCACTTAACAAGTAGGAGAAATAGACCATCAATTGCACAACACAAGATGTACATGGGGAAAACACACTGCCTATAAAGTCAAGCCCATGAAACAATACAATTCTTTTCTCTCTTAGAGAAATTCCTGCACTCTGCCAACTGTCTCACTCTGATCTAGGAAAAATCAGTTAATTACTTAGCCAATTCTCAGCCTTTGCTCAACCTACCTTGATCACACATTCTTGGAGGAATTGTCGCCTTATTAAATAGGAAATTCCCTTGAATTGATTGACCAATGCATCCTTGGCCTCCACATGACTCTATAACTGACCTCTACAATTTTCTAATTATACAATTGATAGTTATCATCCCTTGAACCTCAGTCTCAACTGGAACTTCCTTAGAACTGGCATGAAACAACTATTTACAGCGAATTATTAGTTAACTGATTGATCAGTACTTGTGAATTAAATGAGAATTAATTCTCTGGACCTCTCACTAGCTCATCACTGAGTTAGAACTAGTTAAACTGATTTTAACTCAATTTCTTGAGTTAACTAATTACAACTCAAAAATAACTATAACTGGACCCCCTTAAACCATGGGAGAACTCTACATTCCTACTCTTTGACCCTCAACTTGAATTTCCTAAGATTACTTACTCAGTATAACTTAGTTAACTAATACAAGTTGTCATGAGATTACATTAAAATTTCTCTTCCAATTTAATTAAGGGAAAATTAAATCAGAAGCCCCCTTGAGGTGCTATTTCTTGGTGCCATTTCAACACAATGGTCAATGTGGTGAAGGGAAAATTCAATGTGAGTCACTATAAATAGAAGACTATGCACATGGGTTCAAAGGTATACTTATTTAAATTTAAAGAAATTCATAATGGTATTTTTCATTAAATATTTTCTTTTAGTAAATAATTATTATTAAGTTTTCAATAATTATAGATATTAATAAATTGGACAAAACACATGCACACACATGTCATTTTTTCAACACGGAGGTGATAAAAATGTGGATGGATATTTTATTATTTGATGTGAAAGAAACAACAAGAGGATATATAAAGTTTAGAAAATCAAATCCTTACAAAGACAACATCTATAAAATAGATCAAAACAATAAAGAAAAAACACAAACACATGCAACATGCAAACATGAACACACATTTGCATGTGGTGTATGTGGAAGCAGGAAAACATGTTGATTATAGACTATGGTAGGGCATAGGAAAATGGGCTGGCTATAGATTACAATAGGTTATAGAATGGCCTATGTGTTTTGAATGAACATTTAATGTGAAGAAGTAATGTTAGCATTACTTGATCTCACAAAAATAACTATTCAAATTTTACCTTATGCTAATATTTTAAAACTTAACGTGCCTCTTTGACCTTGGGAAGAGGCCAAATAAGACCTCCAAAATTATAATTGGTTGGAGAAAATCATTGTCATGATTTAATACATGTCACAAATAATATTGATTAATTATTTGTTGAATACAGGAGGAATGTTGGCTCGAGGGGTCTTGACCTAGGTTTGGAGTGCAAGGTTTGCCAACAAACCCCTATACTACTGGCCCTTTCGGTAGTGACCTGCTTACGCAGGTCAAAGTCTCACCCGAAGTAGTATGGGTGGCTGCTGGAACCAGTTTTATGCACCCTGAGAAAGGTTAGGTGAGGCAAGCAGAGCTGCGCTAGACCCTGTGATTCCCAGATTAACTTGTCCTGCACAGGGTCAATTAGGTCTCTATTTGCATCCACGTGTGCTAGATCTATAATTACATGCTTTTATGACAGGAGCACAGTATTGCATAAACAGAATAGAACAGATCCAGATACAGAAAACACACTTATACAGACCTTCTCAGCTTAAATACAGAAAATGCATAATGCAGTAATTACCAATGATTCACAGAAAGAGTACTCACAAATTTAGTTCTCTATCAACCTTTCTTATTCATTAATTAATCAATTCCTCCTTACAATTCCCTTCCCAACCTACGCACAAAGCAGCAGGGTCCGCACACAACTGGACTTGGATCTCCGCACACACAGCCAGTAGGAGTCCTTTCCCCAAAACCCAAACAGATAGCTTAAACCACAATTCGCATCAATAGCTCTTCATTTCTATACCTTACAATACAAAATGTTCCTCTATTTATAATAATCTAGCCTAGAATTTCCTATGGTCCGCAAATCATGGTTTTCGGACCCCTGGTTTACCCTTTTACCCATTACAATGCTTTCAAGGCTTTGACCCATCCCAAAACCCTTGCGCTAGACTAAATTTAATCAAAATTATTCAAAATGGACCAGTTTCACAGCTTGTAGGAGACCCTGTTCCAACAGTCCCCCAACACAATCTTGTGACTCGTCGCGAGTCACTGCGGTAGTGCGACCTCAATTTGTGCATGCAGGGTATCAAGAGCATGAGAGAGTGAAGGAAGCACTTCCTGACTCTGGGCAATAACTTGTTGTGCAATGTTGACGAGTGTCAGGGAGGCAGGGCCGTATGGAGCCGCAGTAACCTGTTCTAACATCCGATGGAGGTGCGCAATGGCAGTATGAGCATCCTGGGAGATCTGAAGGGTGGTGTCGCCCCATGGTTTCAACCGTTTCCTGACGACCTGCTTGGTGCGGAAAATATTTGCAATCATTTCCATGAAGGCCAGACACTACACAGAAATGCTGGAGGGCAAGGAAGCTCTGAGCTGATCGAGAGCAACTTCCTCCTGCCATAAGTCTTCCTGGATACGCTGAAGCATAGGATGGCACCGGACCATTGTCTAGAGCTACGTAGTGGCTTTGACCAATTGCATACTCTGCGTAAGCTACTCCTGAATAATATTTGTTGCTTCTGTGACAAATTCGACCCGCTGTGCCCGAACTTACAGAGGTATTTCACATTGCTGCTATGCAGTCTGGTCACGGTGTGTTAGCCACCTATGAAATTTGTTATACCAAAAGGTGGCTAAATAATTTGTGGAGCCTTCAAGGAACAAGTTTTATTGCTAAAAAGTGTCGGCTCTTGAAGACTTTTGAATGGCCTCATGCCTCTGTCCGAATCTTCACTGCTGTGCCCATTTTACACTCAGAAATCCTGCTGATTTCCAAGATAAAGTACTGTTGCAAACTCCTTTTTCCCTTTCCTTTCCTCTTTCTAAACTAACCTCATTTTCCCCTTTCCTTTCATCAAAATCCCTTTGATAAGGTTTAAGACCCTTTCTTGCCTTATCGAAACCCTCAAACTCCTTTGAAAATCATTAAAAATCTATAAAAATCACATTTTTTTATATATTATAGACTTAAGCCCCTTGGGCTAAGTCTTTAACCCTTCCCCTCCATACGCCCTGGTGCTAGAACTAGGCGCTGGCCATCCGAGCGCTTATCGCATCACTCGATGCCGATTAGCCCTGCATCCATTAACCCCCCAGGTCATATGGCTTTCCATATAGACCATGGCCCCGCAGACGGGCGCCAAGCCGTATTGAAAATTAATAATTCACCCCCGAAGTATAAACCTTCGTTTATATAAATTTGTCGGTTTTTATTATATCCTAAAGTTTTTCGCCGGTGAAAACTTCTAGTCACTCTCCACTTTCAATCTGATCTGCAGATTGACGACACATAATCTATCGCCTCGGTGGTCCCCGCCAACCACTCACTATTGCAAAACCAAGCGGAATTCATTGCACCGCTTTTGAGAGGGAGGCGGTTTTTTCTGTTTTGCAGCGATTCCATTCAACGACCGACACGTGGCTTTGAGAAAATTTTGAATACCACACTCATCGTACATTAAAATTCGGACATGGGCTTGACGTGATATTAGCATCTGTCGTCCGATCTGAGGCCAGCTCATCGGATGGTGATCGTGTTCTAGAGAAGCCCGTGTGTTAGTCCAAGCTACGACGCGTTTCATTGAAATTCTCCGCCGTCGATTTGATTTGCAGATCGATGGCCCAAGTTTGATTGCTCTGTTTCCTTGCTCCGTCACCGAATGCGGACCTGGGAACATTATTCAGCACAGTTTAATTAAAGGTTTTGAAGTCCGGGCATGTTTCTAAGGTTTTTAGCGTCTGTTCTCCATCGTTGATCGCGTAGGCCGATCTCATCCGATGACCCGCGTTTGTCCCGATCCCCAAACTTGATTTTGTGACCATTTTATCTGAAACAAAGGTTTTAATCCATTTTTTCCATTCTTCCAAAAAATGACTTATTCGCTTTGATTTTTCGCCTTCGCTCTGGATCTTCGATCTCTGCGTGATCGACGGCTCTGATTTAATTCCTCTTCCGTTCCCTTTTGACCTCCTCTAATCAATCTCGACCTTTGGATGATGCCATCCAATGGCCATGCTCTCTCCACGTGCCTTCTGAAGCAGTAAACCTATATATGCAGGATTTTATAACATTGTTCATATTTTGCAGGGTTCCAGTGGTTTTTTCCGATTATGCCTGAAGAAAATTCAAAGGCAGAGGGTGATGATCCTCCCGCCTTCGATTCATCAAAGGGAATCATTCGCAGGGTTCAACTCCACGTTTCATCAATAATTCATGAGGCATTGATGCCAAACGACCCTTGTGCAGCCCTGCACACCAACAAACACAATGAATCAGGCACAAATCAAAGAGTATCAGTGTCAGAGACAGAACGCACCAGCACGGAAGATTGAAGACAGATCTGTGGGGATTACGTCTAAGTTGGTTTATCAAAAGCCTAATCCCCAATTAAAACACAGTTAAAAGAAAAATCATATAATTTCATCAGACAGAAAGCCTCCACCACCACATCTGGGGCTAATTGAATCCCCCAGATACCACAGAGCCACCTACAGCCTCAAAGCAATCAAAATAAGACCGAAGTTATTACCAGACCAGGAGATATTTTGCATCAATACAGCTGAACATTTAATTCAACCAAAGGAACTTGTTGTAAACTGTCAGCATAAGTTATTACAAGGATAACGAGGAGCCTTGAAGTCAACAAATTCTGTCCAGCAAGCCTAATAGTTAATGTAAACCAATTAACACAAAAGAAATATTAAAAATCTTCTCCATTATGCCCCTCAAAGGCCGAGGGAAAGTACACTGTATTAATTGAACTTATAAGATATTTTATCCCATTCCACCGCCTCATTTCTTCTATAAATACTTCTGTAGAAAATGAGGACGTGTTGGTTGTTTAGTTGATCACTAGTTGTAATACTGAAACTCTCTGGAATAATACATAGTCTGTTGAAGTTGAAGAAGAACTGAAGTCTTGGAAGCCTTGATGATGTTGTTGCATGCTTGTTACTGAGAAGGCTCTATCATTGGATCCATGAGCTTGGCTGTTGGTGAAGTACTCTGAACTGTTTAATGTTTTCTCCTGTTTTCATTCTGTTCCATAATTTCTTACTACAGTAGGTTGAAAGTTTTAGGCTAAGAAATGACTCCTGGAAGCACCTTAGACCTGTTCATCCTTCACTATTTCATGTTTTCTTCTGCTGAGGTATTTTAGAGTCTTTAATCTCTCTCTTTAGTCCTCATGCTTGTTTATTTCTGTGATAGTTCGAATAATATGGTTTTAGCATGATTTATGGTTCTCCCTGCTTGTCTGATGCCACTTAAAGGCTGTTATTGAAGTCTCCCTTTGAATTATTTCTGTTTATATTAAGCCAAGTAGGTCTATTCTGATATTTCCCTTTGTCCTTGCTTAAAAAGTTGTCTTAAAGGTCTTTATAGTTGTAATCATAGATGTGTTAGGTGTTCCCTCTTCTATGAATGCAATTATCAGTGAATCTTTTATGTTTTCTAAGTCATTTGAAATAAAATCTTTGAGGAAATAGTGTGTTCCCCGAATCTTAGATTTCATTTTAAAAAGTTGTTTTGAAATCATTATTTCCTTAAAGGTATGATTTGTAGAATTCATGGTTAGCCCTGTCTATCAAATAGTTCTTTATTGTTTAAATTGTGTTTTCAAATTCCCGTTGTTGAGAATTAAAATTCTCTTTCCAAACCATTGATGTCCATCTCATTCCAAAATCCAAAGGATCTTGTGGCCAAGTTAGATTTTCCCTCTGATATCCCATATCCATTGATAAGTTGTCATGACCTCTTTTTGACTCCATTGCCCAATGAAGCTACTACTTCCTCTTTCTACCTATCTTTCCTAGATCTTTCATATTCTGCTGTATCAATCCAACCAAACAAACAAACAAACAAACATCTGCACTTAATAGCTAGTCTAAAACAAATACTCTAAGCACACAAGATAAACCTTTGCAAACAAACATTTGAGAGATCCCTCTCTGAGAACAGGAGGACTAGATCCTGTAACTCTAAAGACTGGTTCTGATGTTGCCTTGTCTTTTGATTTTCCAAACTATCAAAACACGGGACACCAACATAATGGCGATCACGGTGGGATCTACTGAGAATATAGTGGTTTGAAAACCCTTCTTCAAACTTTTTAGGCCCAGTATAACATAAGTAACCTTCTTCAAGCACTACCTAACAAATGGTAATCATGATAGGACTTAATTGAATCAGTGACAAACTAAGTAATCCTTAGGACTCCCGCAAGCCCTCATCAAACCTTGAAGGAACCCGTTACCAAGCCATAAGAGTAAACTCTGTTTGTTTGAACACCTTAGCTAAGTGAAAAATCAGACTTAGAACACTCTCTTAACCTGTAAGACCAAAATAACTCAGAAAAACCCAAAAAAATTTAAGTTTGGCTTCACAAATAAACATGGTGGTGGAACCATCAAATATCTTACCTTCATAAAAGCTAAAAAGTTTCCGCCTGGCGACTTCAGTAGCCCCAGTACGCATATTACTCATCTAGGTTCCCAGATCTCTTTAGGACTGTGTTAACCAGCCTGGAAGAAATTTAGAAGCCTAGTCCTATACTAGATAAGACATCGTGAGAGGTAAAATTCCCAAAAACAGTCCCTAAAAACCTCAACCTCTCTCATTTTTGAAAAACAGTCTGGCTTCACATAGGATCAACACTAGATCCCATCCAGACCCAAATCTTCCTTTAATCGTTGACAATCCTGAGAGAATTCTGTGGCAGATTTCTAACTCTGGAAAATCAGCTGCTAATAGGAGCCCCTTAAGAACAAATTCTGTCCCTGAAAACCTTGTTGTCCTAGAGGATTCACACTTTGATTTACATCATACAAAGAACATATTTAGAATTAGATCTCAAGGTGATTTAAACCAAACTGATCCTGACATTGCAGATTTTCAACAAAGATTAAATAGGGAAGCCTCACCTTCCACTCCTCCTGACTCCCAGCTTCTTCATCACTTTAGCATTTTCCATAAAAAGTCTGCTCAAAATCAGCTTGCTGGCCCAAGTGTTTCTTCCACTCCAATCCATACTACCATTGTGCAAAACACACCTGTTCAGCCCACTTTCCATTTCACAAACCCACCCCTTGTAAATCCACCCTTATTTCCAGCCATGGCAACATGGTATGCCCCATTAGTGTTACCACAACCTCTACTTCACTAGAAAAGAGTCTACAACAGCTCAACATCATGTAGATAGGATGGAGGATGCATTTGATTACATGGAGATAGAAGAAGAAACTGTGAAGATGAGAATCTTCGCCCAAAGTTTAGGAGGAGATGTAAAGAGATGGTTTAAAAACTTACCTCCTAATAGCATAAATGATCTCCCTACCTTGCATCAAACATTCATCAACAAATGGGAACTCAAAAAGAATCCTCTCCAAATACTAGAAGAGTATAGCAGCCTCAAGAGAAATCAAGGGGAGAGTGTTCATGATTACTCCACTAGGTTCAATAGCATTTACAATTCTCTTCCACCTCACATGAAACCTCCTCAAGGCATGGCCTTGGTAAGGTATCTCGAAGACCTTGATGCTGAAATGAATTGTCAGTTAAGAGAAAGAGATTACTTAACCTTAGAAGACATGCATAAAGGAGCTGTGCGCGTAGAAGCAAACATAATTGAGAAAAGAAATAGGTTGAGATTAGAGAAGAGGGTAACTTATAAAGATGACCTACTACCCTCAACCTCAACTTCTGACACAAAAATTGACAACCTAGTAAAGGTGATGGAGAGGATGCTTGAAAATATTAATTTGAATGAGAGAGTGCCACCAAGAGATTCTCAAAATAACCAAAACAGAAATAGAAATCAGAATTATAGAAGAGAAAACAATCAAGATAAGAAAAAGGAAAGTGACCAACAGATTAGACCTCCCTTCCAACAGAACTATGTAGATCAATATGAGGAAGATAGGGAGTTGGAAAGGTTGGGAGAATCTCATGCAAACTTGATTGGATCAGATAGTGGAGATGATGTTTTCCTCACTAAGGAAGAACAAGGTTTTTTCTCTTATAATCAAAATACAAACACATATGAAGATTCTGATGACTATAGATTGGGTTTTGAAAAAGAAATCATGGAGGTGCATAAACAATATGATCTTAGGAGCAAGGGAAACATAGATAATTCAAAGGATAGGAACACTAATACTGCTATCAAGAAAAACATAGAAACTCAGCCCAAAAATACAGTAGAAAAACCCAACATTTTGACGAAGAAACCAGACACAAACAAAGACAAAAGTGTCCAGCCAAATGTTGAACAGAGTACCCCTAGCACTTTAGCTAGTGGTCCTAATAAAATTGTCCCAATTACCAGTCCAAACAAGGTTCAGGAAATCAAAATTGCTGAAAATAATTCAATTGAAAAGACATACGTAAATATGAACAAGTCAATTTTTCCTTTTCAGCCTTGAGGGAGTTATTGCTAAGATAAAAATTACCATTCCCCTAGCCGAACTAGTAACCCAAGAAGTGTACAAAAACCAAGTTTTGAAAGCTTTGAACTTAGGAAGTGATAATGACACCTTGAACTTGACAGATGACAAGCCTGAGTTGTTGTTTGGTCCAGAAGTTGAAGGAAAATACCAAGAAGGGTCTGTCCTCCCCTTCTATGTTAGTTTGAACATACATGAGAAAATCTTACATAATGCCATGTTAGATTCTAGAGCTTCACACAATCTAATGCCCAAGGTAGTGATGGAAAGATTAGGCTTAGAAATTACTAAACCATACAAAGATTTGTATTCCTTTGACTCAAGCAAAGTCAAATGTTTAGGTTTAATCAAATATTTGTGTGTTAACTTATCCCAAATCCCTGCTAAGAGTTTAGTCATTTACATAGTTGTAGCTGACATTCCCCCTAAGTATGGTATGCTCTTATCAAGATCTTGGGGAGCCAAACTTCAAGGAAGCCTTCAAATGGACATGTCTTATGCCACCATCCCTGTTTTCAACTAAAACATAAGACTATATAGGGAATCTCACATGAAGTACATGGTGAGCAACATAGACAAACCAAACAACTCTCAAATCTATTCTATTCAATCAAGTTTAGATTCCTTTATCTTATGTAATGAAGATGAAATTACTCAACAAGATAAGGAAAACATAGACCAAATCAGTTCACCAGAACAATCAAATCTTCCCTCAAATCAAATTCAAAACATTAACAATCAACAACAACAAGAAAATGAAAATGAGTAAAAAATACTTTGGAAAATAAACTTTGATGGATCTTGTAATAAAACAAGTGCAGGGGCAGGTATTTGGATTCAAAATATGAATCAGAGCTTTTCATATAAAATAGATTTCCCGTGCACTAACAATATTGATGAGTATGAATCACTTCTCCTAGGCTTACAATTTATTAAACAATTGGAAGCCCAGAGGATATCAATGTTAGGAGATTATGACCTTATCATAAGACAAATCAAAGGAGAATACTCAGCTAGAAATCTAAGGCTCAGGGAATATCGGAACGCTGCCCTTGATTTATTGAAAACCTTTGAAAAATATGAACTTATTTTCATCCCTAGAGCCCTAAATCATCTAGCAAATGAACTCGCCTTCAATGCCAGCAACTGCCAAATACCTGAGATAAATGAACAACTCAGCGTAAAGGTAAAACAAAGTCCTGTTGTGCCTGATAACGAAGATCACTGGCAAGTGTTTTACTCTGACAAACACATAGATGATTTCGACATACCAATATCAAAATCCAGCCATAAAGAAAATTGTTTGTATATTGAACAAATCCCAGAATTTGAAATGACATATTCTGTTGATATAAATCATTATGAGAATCCTTTTGAAGCAAAGATAATTGACAATGCAGATCAAGAATACTTGGAAGTTTTACAATGCAAAAATAATAAAATTCCAAGAGGTCTCGCACCTTTAGAACATTTTTTTGATTTTAACGATGTAGCTAAAGAACCAAGAATGGAGCCCGTAGAAATGAATGTAGAAGAGCATAACATAGGCAGTCTAGTAGAACCCAAGATGATCAAACTATCCAGCACTCTCCCAGCTCACATAAAATTGCAATACATAGAGTTGTTCAAAGAGTTTAAAGATGTTTTTTCTTGGGGATACAAAGACCTAAAATCATATGATACCAGCATCATCCAGCATAAAATCCCTTTGAAGGAAAATCAAAAGCCTTTTAAACAAAAACTAAGGAGAATAAACCCTATTTTATTACCTTTAGTTAAGGCAGAGATTGAAAAGATGCATGCTGCTGGGATCATTGTACCAATGAGATATTCAGAGTGGGTGTCAAACTTAGTTTTTGTTAGAAAGAAAACAGGGGAAATCAGGCTCTGTATTGACTTCAGAAATTTAAACAGAGCCTCTTTAAAAGACAACTACCCCTTACCCAAGATGGATCATATACTTCAAAGGGTAGTTGGGTCAAAAAGGATATCCCTCTTAGATGGGTTCTCGGGTTACAAACAGGTGTTAATGCTCCTAAGTGATCAAATCAAAACTTCTTTTACCACACCTTGGGGCACCTTTATGTATGTCAAAATTCCTTTCGAATTGATGAATGCAGGGGCCACCTTCCAAAGGGCCATGGACATAGCCTTTTCTGAAGATATTGTCTATTTCATAATCATTTACCTTGATGGCATAACCGTTTTCTCAAAAACTGATGAGGAACATTTGATTCACCTAAGAAAAGTTTCTGAGAAGTGTAGGAAATTTGGCTTGTCATTGAATCCCAAGAAGACACTCTTTGGTCTCCAAGAAGGTAAACTTCTTGGCCACATAATTTCGGAAGAGGGAATCAAAATAGATCCTACAAGGATAGATGGCATATTACAAATCAGTCATCCAAGAAGCCTCAAAGAGTTGCAATCTTTCATCGGAAAGATTAATTTTCTAAGGAGGTTTATCCCTAATCTTGTTGAGCTATTAAAAAAAATTACAAACATGCTTAAGAAATATGTCGGTGTAAAATGGACTTTACCAGCTAAACAATCATTCGAACTGGTCAAACAAGCTCTTACTCAAACACCAGTCCTGATTAGTCCAAATTTTAACAAATAATTTTACATCTTTTCTTTTGCATCTGAGCATACAATAACTGCAGTTTTACTTCAAAAGAATGACTTGGGGCAAGAAAAACCAATATATTTCTTTAGTAGGGCCTTAAGAGATGCTCCTCTCAAATACAACATCATGGAGAAGCAAGCCTTAGCATTAGTGAAAGCTTTAAAAGACTTTAGGGTCTATATTTTACACTCTCACATAATTGATTTTGTTCCACATACTGCTGTCAAGGACATTCTAAGTCAAGACCCTGATGGTAAAAGGGGAAAATGGATTGCAACTATTCTTGAGTATGACTTAGAAATCAGGCCCACCAAACTAGTTAAAGGGCAAGGATTAGCAAAACTAATGGCTGAGTCTAACTTCCAAGCACTAGACATGAATATGGTAGATGTGTTGGAAGAAATAGAAGAATTTACTGCTCCTTTCATTGAAGAAACATTTCTGAATTCTCCTTGGTATGCTGACATTATTTACCTGATTTTATATTTAAATGCCCCTCCTTCTTTGTCTAAAACTAAAGCTAGATTTTTGAAACAAAAAGCTGTGATTTTTTGCATCTTAGATGGGGTATTATATTGGAAAAATGCTGTTGGAATTTTGCTTAAATGTTTACTTGAAGATGATGCAGGAAAAATCATGCATGAGTTGCATGATGAAGAATGTGGAGGACACCTCTACTGGAAGGCCACAACGAACAAAATTCTTAGATCTGGTTACTATTGGCCTACCCTTTTCCCAGACACTCAGAAGTTGGTCATGTCTTGCCATAAGTGTCAAATCTTTCATGGCAAAAGAAAACTTCTTCCCTTACCCTTACATCCTATCAGAGTTGAGGCACCTTTTCAACAATGGGGTTTGGAATTCATTGGGGAAATCCACCCATCCTCCTCAGCTCAACATAAGTGGATCCTTACGGCCACTGACTTATTTACCAAGTGGATAGAAGCTATACCCTCCAGGAATGCTAATGAATCTGTCATTATCAAGTTTCTTGAAACAAATATCCTATCCAGATTTGGTTGTCCCAGAAAAATCATAACAGACAATGCTGCTGCTTTTAAATCTAAAAAGATGGTTGATTTCTGTTACAAATACCACATAACCTTGGGCCATTCCACTGCTTACTATCCCCAAGGAAATGGATTAGCTAAATCTTCCAACAAGAGCCTCATCAATATCATTAAAAAATTGTTGGAGAAAAATTAGAAATCATGGCACAGTAAACTAGTTCATGCCTTATGGGCTGATAGGTTAACTACAAAGAAATCAATAAATATGTCCCCCTATCAGTTAGTTTATGGCATGGATGCAGTCTTTCCCACCTCATTAGGAGTGCCAGTCATGAAGCTCCTTCAATAATTGCAGGTTGAAGAGAATGATATGCAGAGGAGAATCAATCAAACCATTCATTTACAGCAGACCAAAGAAGAAGTTTATGAGAGAATACAGTTGGTCCAAGAAAATATGAAGAAGCTATTTGATAAGAGAACTAAGGCAGACAATTTCCAAGTTGGAAATGTTGTTATTAAGTGGGATTCAAGGAGAGAAGAGAAGGGAAAACATGGCAAGTTTGAGAACTTGTGGAAAGGTCTCTATATTGTTCATACTGAAAGGGGTCACAATGCATTTTTCTTGAAAGAATTGAATGGAGAAGATCTGTATGGAGGTCCTGTCAATGGAAGAATGCTAAAGCATTACTTCTGCCAAGAATCATGAGTTTCAAAGCATTTTATTTTTTCATTGTAAATATCATAGTATGAACATTGCATTCAAAGTTATAAAAAATCAAAAATACAAAAACAAAGAAAAGAAAGAAAAGAGGGCAGACTGTGAAAACAAGAAAGGTATAGCCCCATACAAAAAAAGAGAAACAAATATGAAAGTGTGCAAGCTCAAATGCCACTCCTAAAGAACACACTTCTAGTTAGTCAAACAACCTAATCTTGACTAATTAGTTTTAAATTTTCTGCTGATAGGATAATGAATTCGATCTGCCAAACTGTTTAATATTGGCTTATCAATAGGTAGATTAGGATAGAAATTAAAGGTTTAAACATGCTCAAAATCCAAACTTGAGTTTCCAAATAAGAGAATGACTCAAATCCGTTTCAATTTCCGAGTCAAAAGATGTAAAATCTGGTTCCATTAGCTCAAAATCCGAACCAGTTGATGAAGTAGACAGCTCAAGAAGAGTTAAAACACAGCTGAAAAAGGGTGAAGGAAGTGCTTTGAACTTTCAGATCCTAAGCCTTCCATTTTGTTTTAAATTTTCTGCAAAATAAATGTCTATGTGCAGCTTGTTTTTATGCCAATAGACCAGCAACAAGTTAGACTGTTCAATCCTGACTTGAATGATTTTAAATTTCTGTTATAGAATTTAGAGAATAAAGTCTGTTGGACAGTTTAATCCCAACAGACAGTAGATTAGATAAAGAATCATATGGGCTCAACTGTTTAATCTGAGTCCATGGAGAAATAAGAAGTAGAAATAGATTAGATTTCCTGCTTTCAAAAAGAATAAAATGTTGTGAAAGAGTTTGCGCATCCAAGTGCACTCTAAAGAAGAAAAGATGTTAGATTAGTAGAATTGGGTAGGTAGACAAGTTGTATTGATGAAGAACCATTGTTTTTATGGCTGCTAATATGTTTTCAGAGCAAAGCAAGATCATCCACAAAAAGGAAGGCATCCCAATGGATAAGGCATTGATCAGCCTCCCAGAGAATCCAAGTCTGAAGTTCTTGATGCCTTCAAGAAGGCACCATCCCCAAGTGGAGCCACTGTTAGCCACCTATGAAATTTTTTATACCAAAAGGTGGCTAAATCATTTGTGGAGCCGTCAAGGAAAAATTTTTATTGCTAAAAAGTGTCGGCGCTTGAAGACTTTTGAATGGCCTCATCCCTATGTCCGAATCTTCACTGCTGTGCCCAGTTTACACTCAGAAATCCTGCTGATTTCCAAGACAAAGTACTGCTGCAAACTCCTTTTTCCCTTTCCTTTCCTCTTTCTAAACTAACCTCATTTTCCCCTTTCCTTTCATCAAAATCCATTTGATAAGGTTTAAGACCCTTTCTTGCCTTATCGAAACCCTCAAACTCCTTTGAAAATCATTAAAAATCTATAAATATCACATTTTTTATATATTATAGACTTAAGCCCCTTGGGCTAAGTCTTTAAACCTTCGCCTCCATACGCCCTGGTGCTGGAACCAGGCGCTGGCCATCCAAGCACTTATTGCATCGCATGATGCCAATTAGCCCTGCATCCATTAACCCCCCGGGTCATATGGATTTCCATATAGACCATGGTCCCGCAGACGGGCGCCAAGCCGTATTGAAAATTAATAATTCGCCCCCGAAGTATAAACCTTCGTTTATATAAATTTGTCAGTTTTTATTATATCCTAAAGTTTTTCGCCGGTGCAAAATTCTATTCACTCTCCACCGTCGATCTGATCTGCAGATCGATGACACATAATCTATCACCCCAGTGGTCCCCGCCAACCACTCACTATTGCAAAACCAAGCGGAATTCATCGCACCGCTTTTGAGAGGGAGGCGGTTTTTTCTGTTTTGCAGCGATTCCATTCAATGGCTGACACGTGGCTTTGAGAAAATTTCAAATACCACCCTCATCACGCATTAAACGTCGGACATGGGCCCGGCGCGATATTAGCATCCACCATCCGATCTGAGGCCAGCTCATCGGACGGTGATCGCATTCTAGAGAAGCGCGTGTGTTAGTCCAAGCTACGACACGTTTCATTGAACTTCTCTGCCATTGATCTGATTTGCAGATCGACGGCCCAAGTTCAATCACTCTATTTCCTTGCCCCGCCACCGAATGCGGACCCGGGAACATTATTCAGCATGGTTTAATTAAAGGTTTTGAAGTCCGGGCATGTTTCTAAGGTTTTTGGCGCCTGTTCTCCGTCGTTGATCGCGTAGGCTGATCTCATCCGACAGCCCGCGTTTGTCCTGATCCCAAAACTTGATTTTGTGACCATTTTATTTGAAACAAAGGTTTTAATCCATTTTTTCCATTCTTCCAAAAAATGACTTATTCGCTTTGATTTTTCACCTCCGCTCCCGATCGTCGATCTCTACGCGATCGACGACTCCGATTTAATTCCTCTTCCGTTCCCTTTTGACCTCCTCTAATCAATCTCGACCGTTGGATGATGCCATTCAACGACCATGCTCTCTCCACGCGCCTTCTGAAGCCGCAAACCTATATATGCAGGATTTTATAACATTGTTCGTATTTTGCAGGGTTCTAGTGGTTTTTTCCGATTATGTCTGAAGAAAATTCAAAGGCAGAGGGTGACGATCCTCCTGCCTTTGATTCATCAAAGGGAATCATTCGCAGGGTTCAACTCCACGTTTCATCAATAATTCATGAGGCATTGATGCCACACGACCCCTGCGCAGCCCTGCACACCAACAAACACAGTGAATCAGGCACAAATCAAAGAGTATCAGTGTCGGAGACAGAACGCACCAGCACGGAAGATTGAAGACAGATCTGTGGGGATTATGTCTAAGTTGGTTTATCAAAAGCCTAATCCCCAATTAAAACACAGTTAAAAGAAAAATCATAAAATTTCATCAGACAGAAAGCCTCCACCACCACATCTGGGGTAATTGAATCCCCCAGCTACCACAGAGCCACCTACAGCCTCAAAGAAATCAAAAGAAGACCGAATTTATTACCAGACCAGGAGATATTTTGCATCAATACAGCTGAACATTTAATTCAACGAAAGGAACTTGTTGTAAACTGTCAGCAGAAGTTATTACAAGGATAATGAGGAGCCTTGAAGTCAACAAATTCTGTCCAGCAAGCCTAATAGTTAATGTAAACCAATTAACGTAGAAGAAATATCAAAAATATTCTCCATTAAGCCCCTCAAAGGCCGAGGGACAGTACACTGTATTAATTGAACTTAGAAGATATTTTATCCCATTCCACCTCCTCATTTCTTCTATAAATACTTCTATAGAAAATGAGGACGTGTTGGTTGTGTTGTACAAGTCAGCCCCCTCATCAAAATTTTGGCCAAAGTCTCCTCTTCCCCCTTTATCATTGCTCTTTCCCGAGCCGGAAATACATTAAAAAAGGCTAAAATCCGCTCTTTAAAGTCATATAAGGCCTAGCTCCTTTCTCCCCTAGCTCCGCGCCTCTTCTCATCCATACAGCCAAGCGCTGCCCCTTAGAGCGTTTACCACGAATCGCATATCGGCCCCATCGCAAAAGCGCAGTTTCCCGTTCACGCCATTCTCAGCCATCGCACTTTTCATTTTTGCGATCTGCGCTCGACCGGTCACGCCCATCGCAGAACGTAGAGCGCAGTTTCGTGTTACTCCATCGTTTCCCCCATCGCACTTTCTCCACTTGCGATTTTGCGATGTGCGCTCCGGGTCCCACTTCCAGAGCCTTTGCTCCATTGTTTTGCCATGTGTTCCTTCGTAACTTCCACGAAATTTAATCTTTGAGTCTTCGTGCCGTTAGCTTTTTTCCGCCATTTTCTGTCATCTGTCCACGTGTTATTCGCTTTTCCCTCCACTGTTCACATACTTTGTTGATGCGTTGCGTTTCGTTGTTTTTGTTTCATGTCTTTGCCTTGTGCACTTATCATCGTCCCGCTGTACTACCC
This sequence comes from Pinus albicaulis, assembly GCA_034641835.2. NCBI lineage: Eukaryota > Viridiplantae > Streptophyta > Pinopsida > Pinales > Pinaceae > Pinus > Pinus albicaulis. The sequence continues at coordinate 1,536,163,774 of CM076580.1, read as the reverse complement.
CACTTCCACCTCCCATTCCTCTGCTGTTCTTCTGTGTTTTTCGCCACCCCGCGTCATCTCATCATCCTCTCAAATCTGCGCTATCGCTTCCATTAACCTCGCTATGCCCACTATCTCTGTGATTAGTTTTATTCAACAGGATTTTGTTTTTGCAGGATCCTGTTGTGGAGACGAAATTGGCAGAAGGGATCCGGGAGTTACCGTGATGTGACCTCCATTAAAGAAAGATATTCCAATCTATAGAACCCTCCAGAGAAAATAAAAAAAAGGCAAATTTCGGGCAGATGAAAACATTAATGCAGCAGCAGATTATTAATAAAGGAGCAATGAATTCAGTGTCCGGTATGAAAGGTTTCAAATTGAAATTAAAAATTATAAGGCTGAAAGTACCACGTACAGAAACAGGCTCCTCAAGGTTTTATTGCCGCAGATCTTCCCCCTCCAGCGAAGAACAGAATATTTACATATTTTATTATTTATGTCTTGTTTATAAGCAGAATTTCATTTTCAGCACTCATGTCTGGAAATAAGTTGTATAGTACAGTCATTTATGTTCAGTCATTCATAGTGTGGGCGCGAGTGTTTTCCACCACTTGATTCAAAATAAGTCATTAAATGTTTTCCATCTACCTCCCTCTCTAGAATTCTCTATCACTCCTATAAAAGCTAGAAAGAAAGACATTGTAAGGGTTCCAGATTTCTATCAGTAAACTGTGCAGTGAAAAGGATTTTTGTATACATTTTGTAATATTTTTGTATGAAGGTTCAGAGCCTGTAGGGTCTCAGTGAGGAGGAGTTATAACTGTATTGAGGATTCTGGTCTTTGGTATCTCACAATATGTAATTTTCTCTTATGTGTTAATACAATATCTCATTTCATGCTACTTATCTTCTTGTATCATGTTCTAGAATGCAAGTGGCTCACTAGTTTGCAGTAAGGATTCATCCTTGTTGATGCCCTTTCTGGAATTAGTCAAGCGCTTTAAATAGGCCTAGTCATGATATATTGTTCCATGTTCACTTCAGCCATATTTTCTGCTATATCAGTTGCTTGAGGAGGGTGCTTTTAAAACGCCATTGTCATATAAGGATTCATAGATTAATATGCCCTTATGTGGTTATGTTGTGTATCTGGGTATCAGTCTCATGTTAACTAATATCTTCTTTGTGTTTCCTCACTGCACTCATTTCCTGATATTTGATTTCTATGATATATTATCTGAACTGGCCCTCTTTACAGTAAGCTGTCTCTTAACTGTCTGATGCCTTTGTATTGGAGTTTTGCATAATGTCCCTACACTATTCTTATCTTTGTATCAGCTTCTGAGAGAGATTGGTCCCATTCTAAACTAATTTCCTTGTTCAACAAGAGATAGTAAGTGAGCTTTTGGATTGACAACCCAAGCTATATGAGGAGCTCCTTGCTATATTAAGATGTCCTAGGCACTAGTCTATGGCAACTCTAGACTATCTCTAGGGGGTGACAAAATTTTCCACAACATCTTTCTAGCGCCGCTGCCGGGGAATGAGTTCAAGAATATCAGTTTCCATGGGTCTCGACAAATTGTTTTCACTCTCTAATCAGGTGAGCACAAAGAGTTGAAGAGTTGCGTATCTCTCACCTTGGCGACTCCACTGCTTTCATTTGATAAATTTATTGGTAGTCCTGGCTCCTCGTAAGCCGCATTTGAGGTTAGATACATCTCAATCAAAGACACCGTACGTGTCTGACCCAGAGAAAATCATTCATAAAAGAATTTGGAAGGAGAGGAAGTCAGTTCGTGCTGAAAACCCTGAATATTCTGTTGAAGATTATCCACCCTCTTCTTCTCAAGAGATCAAAACAGAAAATCCCAAGTTTTACTTAAAGACTCCACGTAGAGGAAGTACTTGGATTGAAGAAGATTCTCATCCTACTCCTGAGGCTGAGGAAATCAAAGAAGTCACAGAAGTAGTTGCTGTTAACCGTGAACTATTCCCATCCACACCTCAGGCTTCTGTGCAATATATTCCCATTGTTATTCATACTCCACTTCCTCCTACTCCTCTCCCCTCATTTGTATCTCAGACCATTGTACAACCCCCACCTCCTCCAATGGCCAATGTTCCTACTTTTCTATTGAACAAATATGCTCCTCTGGCCTTACCCCAAGTGCTAAATGATATGCCACAAGATTACTTGAAGATTCTTCCAAGATTTAATGGAGAAAATGAAATCGATGCTCAGAAGCATCTCGAGACCTTCTGCTCTTTTGCAGAAAACTTAAATGTCGAACATTTGGATGTGGTCTTGAGATTGTTTGTACAATCTTTGGAGGGTGAAGCCAGAAAATGGTTCAAAACATTGGGAAATCATTCTGTGACCACCTAGGACTAGATGGAGAATACTTTTATCAGGAAGTGGGGAGAAAAGAAAGATCACGGTTAGTGCCTTACTGAGTTTAATACTATGAAGAAGAAACAGAATGAAGGGGTATCAGAGTTTATTAAAAGATTTAACAAATTGTATTTGAGCCTGCCTCCTGAAATGAAGCCCCATGAAGCCGCTGCCAAGATAATTTTCATAGCAGCCTTTGATTTCGATTTTGGATTCTCACTAAGAGAAAGAAAACCTGCCACTTTAGATGATGCTCAGTCAGATGCTCTAGAATTGGAAGCAAACTTTGCCTCCACTGGAAAATTAAAGGGAAAAGCTGAACAAGATACTAGGAGGAGAGGCAAAGAAGATATTTCTACTTCTAATCAAGATAAGGATTCAGATAAAATGGATGAAATAATCAAAATGATAAAGAAGATGGTCAAGCTTGAGCTGGAAGCTAAAATTGCAGCTCCCAAGAATTTCTATAATGCTCCAAACAGAGGATACAATCCCCAGTATAGAAGACCACCATTGCAGATATTGCCGAGGGAAGCAAAGGAATCGCAAGACCAGGTACCTCATCCCTTGTACCTAGAAGGTCCAGTAGAAGACTCTGCTGGAGATGCAGCTTATGGATTAGAAGATTCAAATTTGGATTTTTCAAATAATGATGATATATAATTCCCCTTGCAAGAAGAAGAAGAAGAAGCAAAGATTGACCATTATTGTAAGCAATTTGCTGACTTCATGGAAGCACAGTTCAATGTAAAATATGATCTCAGATCTTCAAGGAAGAGGACCCGAACTCAAGATCAATAAGAGGAGCCACCTCAGAAAGAAGCACCTGCTCAGAAGGAATCAGCAACAAAGAAAAGCATAGAAAAAGGTAAGAACCCTCTAAATATTCCCCCGCAGTCTAATGATCAAATTCCTTCTTCTTCAAAAATAGTCAGTCCTCTTAATGTTGAGTCATTGTCGAAAGAAATTAAATCTTCAGCTGAAAATAAAGAATTTAAAGAAGCTGTAATAGAAAAGCCCTCTTCTGCCTTCAATTTACAAAAAGAACTTGAGAAAATTAAGATCCCAGTCCCCCTGAGTGAACTATTAAAATAGCCTGTATATCAGTCTCAAGTTACTTCCTTTATACTTCCTCCTGAAATACCAATCGCGCCTGATAGTTTAAACCTTCAAGAAGAAAGACCCATGGTAGTCTTTGGCCCACATGTCAAGGAGATAGACCCTTCTACTCCTCCCTTTTACGTGTCCCTAGTTATTCATGACCTGTTGTTACACAATTGTATGTTAGATTCTGGGGCTTCCCATAATCTTATGCCTTTGTCTGTCATGGAACAACTAGGACTACAAATTACAAGACCATATAAAGACTTATATTCATTTGATTCCAAAAGGGTTAAATGCTTGGGAATGATTAAAGATTTAGTGGTCAATTTGGCCCAAATTCCAGCAAAGAGTGTGGTCATGGACATTGTGGTTGCCGATATCCCAGCTCGCTTTGGCATGTTGCTGTCAAGGTCCTGGGGTACAAAAATTGGAGGGTCAATCAAATTGGATTTAAAATATGCTACTGTCCCAGTCTTGGAGGCCAGGAGAGGAGGTTATACAGGGAGACAAGATTTGTTAAAATGGTAACCAAGGCTGACTGCTCAGAGAATTCACCAGTGTATAACAAAGAGGGAGACTTCTCATGTTTGATGTTAGAAGAAAATCAGAATTATGCTCATGAGCCCCTTTTTAGTAAAATCCAAGCCGAGCAGCCTAAAGAAGATCAGGCATCAGAAATTTGGACTTTGCATTTTGATGGGGCAAATTCAAGGGAAGGCAATGGAGCTAGGGTGCTATTAATCTCTCCTACAGGAAAATGGGTGCCATTGTCCTTTAAATTGGAATATGAGGCTACCAACAACGTAGCTGAATATGAGGCACTATTATTGGGACTGCAAACAGCAAGAAACATGGGCATCCAAAGTCTAAAGGTCAGGGGAGACTCTGAGTTGGTGGTCAGGCAGATTAGAAACCAATGTCAAACCAAGCACCCTCGGCTGAGAGCATATAGAAACTAAGTATGGGACATGATAGAAAATTTCTTCTCAGCATTTAACAGACATTTCATGCCCCGAGAGCAAAACAGGATAGCAGATTCTCTTGTTGTAGCTGCCAGCACATTCCGTCCTCCTCAGAATCCACTTTTAAGATACGAAGTGGAGGTACGCTACAGACCATCTATTCCAGATAATATTAAACACTGGCAGGTATTTGAAGATGATGAACATATGAAGATATTCATGGAGACAGTAGGAGAATTCTCCAATATGGAGATTGATGACGATGAAGAGGAAGAAGTTGAAAATGTCATAGAAAACAGATGGGAAGAGAAAATAGCAGGTAATATAGTGCTGCAGCTAAAAGGAAATGTTATACCTAGAGGGCTGGTGCCTCTAGAAAGATTATTTAACAGAGATGACGTTTCATTGCAGCCAAGCAAGGTGACAGAAGAAGATCAAGTGGGAGATTTGAATCTGGGTACTTATGCTGATCCCAAAATTGTGAAATTATCTAAAAGGGTCCCAGAAGAATATAAAGAAAAGTATTTGAAGTTGTTTCAATCTTATAAAGATGTATTTGCATGGTCCTATCAGGACCTAAAAACTTTTGATGTTAGTATAATGCAGCATAAAATTCCTTTGAGGGAAGATGCAAAGCCCTATAAGCAGAAGCTCAGACAGATAAACCCTCTGCTGCTTCCCTCTATTGAAAAAGAAATCAAGAAGCTGCTGAAGGCCAAAATAATTGTGCCATTGAGATACTCTGAGTGGGTAGCAAACCTTGTTCCTGTTCGAAAGAAGAATGGAGAAATAAGGCTGTGTGTGGATTTCAGGAATCTGAATAGAGCATCTCTCAAGGATAATTATCCACTGCCTAAGATGGACCACATCCTGCAGAAAGTAGTGGGAGCATCCAGAATGTCAATGATGGATGGTTTTTATAGCTACAATCAGGTGGCTGTAATTCCAGAAGATCAGAAGAAAACCACATTCACTACACCATGGGGAACCTTTATGTATGCCAGAATGCCATTTGGATTAATTAATGCAGGAGCTACTTTTCAGAGGGCAATGGAAATAGCCTTTGTGGGAGAGCAAGACAAGTTTTTGGTGGTATATCTTGACGATATCACAATGTTTTCAAAGAATGATGATGAGAATATTGAGCATTTAAGAAGAACTTTTGAAAAGTGCAAGAGGTATGGCTTATCCTTTAATCCTCAAAAATCTTTATTTGCGTTAGATGAGAGAAAACTCTTAGGGCACATTGTAACTAAAGATGGTGTGAAAATAGACCCTAAGAGAGTTGAAGTAATAAACAATATTTCCTTACCTAGAAATAAGAAGGAAGTACAAGTGTTTTTAGGCCGAATTAATTTTCTAAGAAGGTTTATTCCTAACTATGTTGAGATAGTTAGGCATATAACTGATATGTTGAAAAAAGACAGTGAAGTAAAATGGTCCCAGGAGTCTAGAGATGCATTCACCAGGATAAAACAGGCATTTGCTGAAGCTCCTGTGCTAGCCGGGCCAGATTACGCAAAGCCATTTTTGATATTTTCATTTGCTTCACCTCATACAATTGCTGGAGTGTTATTGCAAAAGAATGAAGAAGGATATGAGCAGCCTATAGCTTTCTTCAGTCAAGTACTGCGTGATGCTGAATTGAAATATAATATATTGGAGAAGCAGGCGTGTGCCCTAGTAAAGTCCCTCAAAGCTTTTAGAACTTATGTTTTGCAATCCCACATTCTTGCATATGTTCCCACAACAGCTGTCAAAGAAATCCTAGTTCAAGGGGACAGCGAAGGAAAAAAAGGAAGATGGATTGCAAAAATAAAGGAGTATGATTTGGATATAAGGCCTACTAAGCTGATCAAAGGACAGGGACTCACTAAGATGTTATCCGAATCAAATCAACAAGCTTTGGGCATTAACCTATCCATGATAACAAATGAAGAATCTGAAAAAGAAGGAGAGCAACAAGGACTGGAGATGGCCACTCAAAAGATACACATGAAATATCTCAATAGCCCTTGGTACAAAGAAATAGTTGAATATCTTTTAACACTTAGCTGTCCTCCAAGTTGTGATAGGACAAAATACAGAGCTGTAAGAATGAAATCCCAGAAGTATATGATCGCTAATGGACAGCTATATTGGAGAGACCCTTTAGGTATATTACTATTATGTCTCACAGAAAATGAAGTGGAGAATATACTTACAGAATTTCATGGGGGAATATGTGGAGGACATTACAGCTGGAGGGCTACAGCTCAAAAGATCCTGAAGGCTGGATTTTACTGGCCAAAATTGTTTACAAATGCTTTTGCTTGGGTCAGGGCATGTGACAAGTGTCAAAGGTTTGCAGAAAGATAGAAATCAACAGCCTTTCCCTTGATTCCTATCCATGTAAATGAACCATTTCAAAAATGGGGGTTAGATTTCATAGGAGAAATACATCCCCCATCAAGTGGCCAACACAAATGGATACTAACAGCCACAGATTATTTTACAAAGTGGGTGGAAGCCATACCTACAAGAAATGCTACTGATGCCGTGATAATGAAGTTTATGGAAGAGAATATCATATCTAGGTTTGGCTGCCCTGCTAGAATTGTAACTGACAATGCACAGGCTTTCAAATCTGCCAGGTTTTTAAAGTTCTGTGAACGATATAATATCATATCGACTCACTCTACTGCTTACTATCCACAGGGAAATGGCTTAGCAGAGTCTTCTAATAAAACCCTGGTGAGGGCCTTGAAGAAAATGATCAGTGAGAATCAGAAGAATTGGGATTCCCAATTAAAGTTTTCTCTATGGGCGAATAGAATAACCAGCAAGAGAGCACAGGGAAGTCACCCTATGAGCTGGTGTATGGGCGAGCATCTATGTTTCTTGTGCAATTGGCGTTGCCAGTGGCACGTTTCATGTAGGCAAATCAGGAAGAACCAGATGATATGATCAGAAGGATAAACCAATTGGTAGAATTAGAGGAAACACGCGACCAGGTAAGCCAAATATTAGTTGAGTATCAAAAAAAAATGAAAGAGATCTTTGATCAGCATGCTAAAGATAGAAAGTTTCAAATTGGGGACCTAGTTCTCAGATGGGATGTCAGAAGAGCTGAAAAAGGAAAACATGGGAAATTTGACCCCCTTTGGTTTGGTCCATTCAAGATTGTGCAACTGGGAGGCAATAACACTTTTATATTGGAAAATTTACAGGGTGACTGGTTAGATGCCCCCGTGAATGGACGATTCCTTAAATTCTACTTCCAGTACTAATTCAAGCAGACCTGGCTTGATGTATTATAATGTATATGATGTATATAAGTGTGATTTCAATTTTGAATGTAAATAGTATAAATAAGCTGATAAGTTTTGAAGAAAAGCAAAGGGATCGTAGAATAAAATTCATACATAAGAGGGTCTGAGGTCTGCGCGTTCTCGACATGTCCGAGGACAAACATGCCGTCCCCAGATGGAGCCGATGTTGTACAAGTCAGCCCCCTCATCAAAATTTTGGCCAAAGTCTCCTCTTCCCCCTTTATCGTTGCTCTTTCCTGAGCCGGAAATACATTAAAAAAGCCTAAAATCCACTCTTTAAAGTCATATAAGGCCTAGCTCATTTCTCCCCTAGCTCCGCGCCTCTTCTCATCCATACAGCCAAGCGCTGCCCCTTAGAGCGTTTACCGCGAATCGCATATCCGCCCCATCGCAAAAGCGCATTTTCCCGTTCGCGCCATTCTCAGCCATCACACTTTTCATTTTTGCGATCTGCACTCGACCGGTCATGCCCATCGCAGAACGCAGAGCGCAGTTTCGTGTTACTCCATCGTTTCCCCCATCGCACTTTCTCCACTTGCGATTTTGCGATGTGCGCTCCGGGTCCCACTTCCAGAGCCTTTGCTCCATTGTTTTGCCATGTGTTCCTTCGTAACTTCCACGAAAGTTAATCTTTGAGTCTTCATGCCGTTAGCTTTTTTCCGCCATTTTCTGTCATCTGTCCACGTGTTATTCGCTTTTCCCTCCACTATTCACATACTTTGTTGATGCGTTGCGTTTCGGTGTTTTTGTTTCATGTCTTTGCCTTGTGCACTTATCGTCGTCCCGCTGTACTACCCCACTTCCACCTCCCATTCCTCTGCTGTTCTTCTGTGTTTTTCGCCACCCTGCGTCATCTCATCATCCTCTCAAATCTGCGCTATCGCTTCCATTAACCTCGCTATGCCCACTATCTCTGTGATTAGTTTTATTCAACAGGATTTTGTTTTTGTAGGATCCTGTTGTGGAGATGAAATTGGCAGAAGGGATCTCGGAGTTACCATGATGTGACCTCCATTAAAGAAAGATATTCCAATCTATAGAACCCTCCAGAGAAAATAAAAAAAAGGCAAATTTCGAGCAGATGAAAACATTAATGCAGCAGCAGATTATTAATAAAGGAGCAATGAATTCAGTGTCCGGTATGAAAGGTTTCAAATTGAAATTCAAAATTAGAAGGCCGAAAGTACCACGTACAGAAACAGGCTCCTCAAGGTTTTATTGCCGCAGATCTTCCCCCTCCAGCGAAGAACATAATATTTACATATTTTATTATTTATCTCTTGTTTATAAGCAGACTTTCATTTTCAGCACTCATTTCTGGAAATAAGTTGTATAGTACAGTCATTTATGTTCAGTCATTCATAGTGTGGGCGCGAGTGTTTTCCGCCACTTGATTCAAAATAAGTCATTAAATGTTTTCCATCTACCTCCCTCTCTAGAATTCTCTATCGCTCCTATAAAAGCTAGAAAGAAAGACATTGTAAGGGTTCCAGATTTCTATCAGTAAACTGTGCAGCGAAAAGGCTTTTTGTATACATTTTTTAATATTTCTGTATGAAGGTTCAGAGCCCGTAGGGTCTTAGTGAGGAGGAGTTATAACTGTATTGAGGATTCTGGTCTTTGGTATCTCACAGTATGTAATTTTCTCTTATGTGTTAATACAATATCTCATTTCATGCTACTTATCTTCTTGTATCATGTTCTAGAATGCGAGTGGCTCACTAGTTTGCAGTAAGGATTCATCCTTTTTGATGCCCTTTCTGGAATTAGTAAAGCACTTTAAATAGGCCTAGTCATGATATATTGTTCCATGTTCACTTCAGCCATATTTTCTGCTATATTAGTTGCTTGAGGAGGGTGCTTTTAAAATGCCATTGTCATATAAGGATTCATATTTTAATATGCCCTTATGTGGTTATGTTGTGTATCTGGGTATCAATCTCATGTTAACTAATATCTTCTTTGTGTTTCCTCACTGCACTCATTTCATGATATTTGATTTCTGTGATATATTATCTGAACTGGCCCTCTTTACAGTAAGCTGTCTCTTAACTATCTGATGCCTTTGTATTGGAGTTTTGCATAATGTCCCTACACTATTCTTATCTTTGTATCAGCGTCTAAGAGAGATTGGTCCCATTCTAAACTAATTTCCTTGTTCAAGAAGAGATAGTAAGTGAACTTTTGGATTGACAACCCAAGCTATATGAGGAGCTCCTTGCTATATTAAGATGTCCTAGGCACTGGTCTATGGCAACTCTAGACTGTCTCTAGGGGGTGAAAAAATTGTCCACAACAGGTTGTTTAGTTGATCACTAGTCGTAATACTGAAACTCTCTGGAATAATACATAGTCTGTTGAAGTTGAAGAAGAACTGAAGTCTTGGAAGCCCTGATGATGTTGTTGCATGCTTGTTACTGAGAAGGCTCTATCATTGGATCCATGAGCTTGGCTTTTGGTGAAGTACTCTGAACTGTTTAATGTTTTCTCCTATTTTCATTCTATTCCATAATTTCTTACTACAGTAGGTTGAAAGTTTTAGGCTAATAAATGACTCCTGGAAGCACCTTAGACCTGTTCATTCTTCACTGTTTCATGTTTTCTTCTACTGAGGTATTTTAGAGTCTTTAATCTCTCTCTTTAGTCCTCATGCTTGTTTATTTCTGTGATAGTTCGAATAAGATGGTTTCAGCATGATTTATGGTTCTCCCTGCTTGTCTGCTGCCACTTAAAGGCTGTTGTTGAAGTCTCCCTTTGAAGAATTTCTGTTTATAGTAATCCAAGGAGGTCTATTCTGATCTTGCCATTTGTCCTTTCTTAAACAATTGTCTTAAAGGTCTTTATATTTGTAATCATAGATGTGTTAGGTGTTCCCTCTTCTATGACTGCAATTATCAGTGAATATTTTATGTTTTCTAACTCATTTGAAATAAAATCTTTGAGGAAATAGGGTGTTCCCCGAATCTTAGATTTCATTTTAAAAATTTGTTTTGAAATCATTATTTCCTTAAAGGTATGATTTGTAGAATTCATGGTTAGCCCTGTCTATCAAATAGTTCTTTATTGTTTAAATTGTGTTTTCAAATTCCCATTGTTGAGAATTAAAATTCTCTTTCCAAACCATTGATGTCCATCTCATTCCAAAAACCAAAGGATCCTGTGGCCAAGTTAGATTTGCCCTCTGATATCCCATATCCATTGATAAGTTGTCATGACCTCTTTTTGACTCCATTGCCCAATGAAGCTACTACTTCCTCTTTCTACCTATCTTTCCTAGATCTTTCATATTCTGCTGTATCAATCCAACCAAACAAACAAACATTTTCATGATCAATAGTTCATTTTTTGTTTAACTAGAATAGTGGCACATTTTCATTTCCTTTTAGGAACTAATTTTGTCATTGTATGTTTCAAAATCCTTTTGAAGTTTGAAGTTTGGTAAATCATTATAAAGGACATCATTGCCTTGAACAATCATAACCATACTTGTCTTTTAGAATTTCCATCTCACATTAGGAAACCAACCAAGATAAAAAAGAAAAAAACCAAAAACGACAAAAAGTAAGAGATAGGTTATCTTGCACATATAGTGCGCCACACTTCGTCAGCTTACGAATCCCAGATTGAAAAATTAATGTAGCAATTTAGGACACACTAAATTGACCAAACATTTTGGCGTCGTTGTCGGGGAAGTGTAACTAGGTAGCCAATTTCTTTAAATAAAAAAAAAAACAATAAAAAGAAGGGAAAACTTGATAACTTCTTGAAGTATGCTCTCCTCTTGCACCTAGTGTGATTTGGAGGATCAGAAAAGAGAGTTATTGGTTCAGTAATTTCTTAAGTATGCTCTCTTCTTGCACCTAGTGTGACCTAGAAGATCAAAAAGAGAATTATCAGCCCAACTTAAAAAAATATATAATAAAAATGAGATGCATAGAGCAAGAGATTGTAGGGGAAGGTTTATAGCTAGAGCCAAGAGTTCGATTTTCACAACTCCATCTTCTTCAAGGCATAGACAAGATTCACCACCATCTACCCCTAGCCTTAAGATTCTTGGAATTCAAGGAGCAGCTGAATTAGAGGATTCTCCTATACCACCTACCAAATCTCATTTAGAAAAGGATCCTTTCTTTACTTCTACAGGAGAGTATATTGTAATCAAAGAAGTAGAATCACCTAAAGAAGAAAAGGAAGAGACTCCCTCTCATCCTCCCTTGATAAAAGAACCAGAGGACTTTGAGGACTCTAAAGAAACTATCATGGCAGAGGAAATAATAGATGGATTTGGAGGTAGAGGTAGAGGTAAAGGAGGAGGAAACAATGGAGACAACAATGGTGAAGGTAATAATGGAAGAAATAGGGAAGGAGACAACTTGTTTGGATTCCCTATAGTTGATGAGGAAACTCATACAAAAATGAAAAATATCTCACCATCTGTCCTCCCCAACTTTTATGGATTGCGAAGTGAGGATCCTGAAACATTTCTGTTTGAGTTTGAAGTCGTGTGTCGAACCTATGACTATATGGAAGACTCTCAAAAACTCAAACTGTTTCCTTCAACATTGAAGGGAGCTGCTTTGAAATGGTTCATGGGATTAGCCAATCAATCTATTAGGACTTGGAATGATATGAAACAAACATTTTTGGATAGATACTTGGACTATTGTATGCCCACCAATCACAAGGATGAGGTATTCAAAATGATGCAAAAAGAAGATGAAAATTTGGAAGATTTACTTGAAAGATTTCAATACAACTTAAAAAGAGCAAAGATGAACAACTTAGATGATGAAACTTTGAAAGCCCTCATATTAAAAGCCATTAGAGATGAATGGATAGATATTTTAAACATGATGGGGAAAGGAGACATTTCTCAACTTCCACTTCGTGACATAACAGAACTATGTGTCCATGTCTCAAGAGGAAAATCTAAAACAGGAAAAGGGCCTAGGGATCCTTCTCTTATCAGGGCTAACAAATCTGCAACTGGATCAGTAAGTAGGGCAGAGATTGGCAATATGCTTGATGAATTCAAAACTGATATCTTAGGGAGCCTTAGTGAACAACTAGACACCCTTAAGATCCAAAACAAGCAGAAAGCAGAAACAGATGCTCTAGCCATCTTTTGTCCGAAATGTAGAAAGAAACATGCTTTAAGGGAATGTCCCTTGGATTCAAAAGTTGTAGAAACATGTATGATTTGCTCAGAGAATCATGAGACCAAGGATTGTCCTTCAATTCCTAGACTCAAAGATATCTTTCAAGAAGACCCAAATTCAGTAGAATCTCTCTGTTTTGTTGCAAGAAGACCTTGGCAGGGACAACAAACTCAAGGGTTTAACAACCCTATGAATCTTCAAACCCCACCAAATTGGAATCCTTGGCAACAACCTTGGCCCCAACATCAAAATCCATATCATCCATGGGTACAAGGGATGAAAAATCCTTATGGGAGATTTGCTCAATTTTATCAATATCCTCCATCTTTTCAAAATCAACAAGCTCCACAACTTCCAAACCCAAATCCACAACTTTCATTGCCATTTCCACAACAACAACCTTCTCAGCAGAATCCAAATCCTCAACTCATGCTTCCATACCAACAAAATACAAATCAACTTCCATCTCAGCCATTGCCAAATCCTAACAATAAAAATCCTCAGAATACTTACATGATAGAAGGACAACAATTTCCTACCTATATTATTGTTCCTCTTAATGATGTACAACTCAGATCTGGTAGAGTTTTAGAAAAACCTTCTATAGATGTCCAATATCAAGATACCTCTGAGGAGGACTCTCTTAAAGCCAATAAGGATTCTGAAGAAGCAACTCTTCAAAACTAAAACATTCAAAAAGAGAAAGAAAAGTTAACCCCCACAACTCCTATAGTTGAGCAACCTGCATCTTCATCTACACCTCCTTTTCCTGAAAGACCACAAATTGATAAGGGGGTGGAAAAACAAATCTTGTTGCCTAACTATGATTTTCTAGATGAATTAAAGAATGTTTGTATCAAGATTCCCTTGCTACAAGCCATTCGAGAGATTCCTATTCCAGCAAAAACAATAAAGGAGTTGAGTCTCAAAAGACCAGGAAGGAAACTAAAAGATACAAGAAGAATCCACATGGTAGGAAAAATTGCAGATATCATGATGGGAAAAATTACCATGCAGAAGTATGTAGATCCAGGAAGTCCAATTGTCAAGACACATATAAATGGGATAGAAATTCCAAATACATTGATTGACTTAGGGGCTGCTATCAACATTATGAGTAGACAGACTATGGAACAGCTAAAAATTCCTAACCTTCTTTTTACACCTACTTTACTGCAACTTGCAGATCGATCAATTATTAAACCCGATGGTGTATTAGAAGATATTTCAGTCTCCTTAGATTCTTGGGAATATCCAGTAGATTTTATGATTTTGACTCCCAAGAGTAATCTAGGAGGGCACCCACTTATCTTAGGAAGACCTTGGCTAGCCACAGCTGATGCTTTCATTAGTTGTAGATCTCGGGATATGTACATTTCTAATGGTAATTCGACAAAGAAATTCAATTTGTATCCTCCAGCAAAAGCAGTCACAGAAGTAGGAGACAATGAATGGGTTGATGATGAGGACATTATACAACCTGCTGCACTGATTTCTTTTAAATCAAGAGATAAACACTCGAACACACAGTACCATGTTTCTTCAGAATATGACCCCACACAATTTCAGTTGGAATCTGACATAGAATATTTATCATCAAGACAAATGTCTCTTTACTCTATGAAAGAGTTTGGTAGTTCTACTATTGAGATTTTTCCAGGAAAAACATTGAATATCAACAAACATTTGGAAAAGTCACAACAAGAAGAACTAACCAAAATCTTGCAAAAACATTCTACTGCATTTGCATGGGAGTATACTGACATGAAAGGTATTGATCCTAAGACTTGCACCCATCATATCTATATTGAGGAAAACAGTAGACCAATCAGACAACCTCAAAGAAGGATGAATCCAAATCTTAGGGAGATAGTTAAAGAAGAGCTCCAAAAATTACTCAATGTAAACTTCATTTATCCAATTTCAGATAGCCGATGGGTTTCTCCTTTGGTTATAGTACCTAAAAAGAATGGTAAATGGAGGGTATGCATTGATTACAGGGAATTGAACAAAGAAACTTTGAAGGATCACTTTCCTTTGCCTTTTATTGATCAGGTATTAGATACATTAGCAGGTAAAAAGTACTTTTCATTTTTGGATGGTTTTAGTGGCGATAATCAAATTCAGGTAGCACCTGAAGATCAAGATAAGACCACATTTACTTGTCCATGGGGAACTTTTGCCTACCGAGTGCTTCCTTTTGGGTTATGTAATGCACCAGCAACATTCCAAAGAGCAGTACTAGGAATTTTTTCTGATCTAATCCATGATTGTGTAGAGGTTTATATGGATGATTTTACAGTTTATGGTAATTCATTTGAAGAGGCATTAGAAAATTTGGAAAATGTCCTTATAAGATGTAA
>CM076580.1:1536038153-1536148398 GCA_034641835.2 Pinus albicaulis | reverse complement strand
TATACATCAGATTTACATCACTTAACAAGTTTATCAAGACATATTCTATCAAGCACGACTTCATCAAGTAGGTTGCCATCATCTTCATCAAGTGGGTTTCCATTCAAGGACAACAATCTATCAAGTGGGTTGCCATCAAGGACAACACTCTGCATCATATTGCCAACAATCTCCCCGTTTGGACTTGATGGCAACCACGATGGTGTTTGATCACTACAACAGATAGATACATTAAGAACACAATAACACCATGTCATTCTCCTCATTCTTTGACACCATTCAAACACCATGTCACTCTCCCCCTTTGATATCAAGGGCAAAGGACGGACCAAAGCCAACACAAGTTTTTTCTCCTTTTTGTAGAAGCAAGTGATCTGCAGATCTGATGTATACTGAAGTGACCAAGCTCCCCCTGAGTTCATGCTGAATCTTCAAACATATTTTTCAATGAAGCACACAACTCTATGACCTTCCTATCACCAAGGACTCATACTTACATCAAAGATCCACCCAAGAAACTCAAATACCCAACCAAATGGGTTTACACATCTCAACTCAACTACCCAACCAAGTGGGTTTACAGATTTGACTCAGCTACCCAACCAAGTGGGTTTACAAACTTTGATAAGTCCTTACATGACTGAATATTACAATTTTACATCAAATGCTCTGTCAGTGATAAGCATAACCAGAATAACCAAAACAATACTGAAAAATGGTGACCCCCCCCAAAAATTGTCAGCAATTATCCATACGCGGCTTTATGTTGATATACTCGCGTATATACGCGACTGTGTTTCATTAAAACCACGTATTCAATTTAATCTTCTGAATTTAAGCAGATTTGTTCTTTTGACTAGCAGAGACTACTCCCAGTTTCTGTCTTAGATACTCGAACGCTTCCCTGGGCAGAGGTTTGGTAAAGATATCAGCAACTTGTTCCTTGGAAGGAACATACTCCAACTTCACCTTTTGTTCAAGCACTTGTTCACGTAAGAAGTGATACTTGATGGGAATGTGCTTAGTCTTCGAATGCATAACAGGATTCTTTGAGATACTAATGGCACTTGTATTATCACACCTAATGGGGACAAGAGGTGTACATTTGATTTGAAAATCTTGCAAGGTTTGCATCATCCAAAGGAGTTGAGTGCAACAAGATGCGACAGCCACATATTCTGCTTCTGCTGTAGATAATGCAATAGAATTTTTCTTCTTGCTGAGCCAAGATACCAATCGGGGTCCCATATAGAATGCACCACCACTCATGCTTTTCCAATCATCAACATTTCCTGCCCAATCTGCATCAGTGTAAGCAATAAGAGTAAGATCAGCATTCTTTGGATACCATAGTCCAAAGTCTTGAGTTCCTTGTAAATACTTGAAAATTCTTTTGACATCCTGAAGGTGAGACTCTTTTGGATTAGCTTGGAATCGTCCAACAATCCCAACTGCATGCATAATGTCTGGTCTAGTCCTAGTGAGATAAAGCAGACTTCCTATCATTGATCTGTATTTTGGTTGATTCACCATGGGATAATCATCATGAGAACTGAGATTGCATTCGGTTATCATTGGTGTACTTACAGGTTTGCATTCTTCCATGCCATACTTCTTCAGAATTTGCTTAAGATATTTTTCTTGTGATAGGAATATACCATCTGCAGTTTGATGCACTTGCAAGCCAAGAAAGAATGTTAGTTCCCCAAGTAAGGACATTTCAAATTATTGCTGCATGACAGAAGCAAATTTTTGACTCATAGATTCTTCGTTACTCCCAAAAATGATATCATCAACATATACAACCACAATCAATAGTTTATCATTTTCAATTTTTGTGTATAAGTTGCTATCGGCAGACCCCTTTGAAAATCCTTGTTGATGAAGATATTTGTCAAGACGATAATACCATGCCCTTGGAGCTTGTTTGAGACCATATAGAGCCTTTTTAAGTCTACAAACAAGATTTTCATCATTTCCCAAGATGAATCCTTCCGGTTGTTCTATATATACTTCTTCTTCTAGATCACCATTAAGAAAAGCAGATTTAACATCCATTTGATAAAATTTGATTTGTTGATAACTTGAAAAAGCAAGAAACATTCTGATGGCTTCAAGTCTAGCTACAGGAGCAAAAGTTTCTTCAAAGTCTATACCTTCTTGTTGAGTATACCCTTTGCAAACCAGTCTAGCTTTGTTTCTTACAACATCCCCATTCTCATTTAATTTGTTCTTGAAAATCCATTTAGTTCCAATGACATTTTTATCATGTGGTCTTGGTACTAATTCCCAAGTGTCATTCTTTTCAATTTGATCGAGCTCTTCATCCATGGCTTGCTTCCAAAATTCATCTTTGCTAGCTTGATTGACATTGTGTGGTTCAATTGTGGATAGAAGTGCTAGATGACTGGAAGATCCCACCAGAGTTCTCCTCATTCGTACACCCGATTCCTTGTCTCCCAAAATTTGAGATTCGGGATGATTCTTTTGAACATATCTGGATGGAGCTTTTTCAGATAGATCATTTTCAGGTTCTTCATTGGATCCACTGTTTATATCATTTCTATTTGATGTAGAAGGCCATAAGTCACCATCATCTTCTTTTGTTGTTTGTTTTTCTTCTTTAGGAGCTGCAGGAGACTCATCAATAACAACATCAATACATTCAACAATCTTTCGAAGACTTTTATTGTAACATTTGTATGCTTTGCTTGAAGATGAGTAACCAAGAAATATCCCTTCATCTGATCTAGGTTCAAACTTGCCAAGCTTTTCATCATTATTTTTGATAAAGCATTTACTTCCAAAAACTCTAAAATGCTTCACAGATGGAGAATTACCATACCAAAGTTCATATGGAGTTTTGTCACTATTTACACGAACATGTGCCTTGTTGAGAATGTTTACCGCTGTATGTGCTGCTTCTCCCCAAAATGTGTCAGGTGTTCCAGAATCATCAAGCATAGCTCTAGCCATTTGTTGAATTGTTCTATTCATTCTTTCTGCTATGCCATTTTGTTGTGGAGTGCTAGCTACAGAGAACTGTCTTTTTATGCCATGTTGTTCACAAAATTCAAGGAATTCATTTGATGTATATTCTCCTCCTCGATCAGATCTAAGACACTTGATTTTTAGATCCAATTCATTTGCAGTGCTTTGAAGATCTTAAATTTTTCAAATGCTTCATCTTTGTGTTTAATCAACCCAATCCAACACATTCTAGAGAAATCATCAATAAATAAGATATAGTATTCTTCACCACGTGGTGATTTTTTCCTCATAGGTCCACATATGTCAGTATGATTGAAACAAATAGGCTTACTTGATGATCCTTCGTTGGCATTAAATTGCACTCTAGTTTGCTTACCAAACTGGTAAGATTTGCATATGATACTTTCAAGTAGAGTAATATTGGGAAGATCACGAATAGCTTTAAGTCTTCTTGATTTGTTGATTTGAGAGAAGCTCAGATGCCCCAAACTTCTATGGCATAGCCAATTTTCTAAATATTTACTCAAGTAACATTGTTCTTTGCAGTTCTTCAATACATACAAGTTGCTTGGAGTTTTGTTTCGTTTTATAATTGTTTTACCTGTATCAAGATCACGTACCACACATTCTTTTGAACTAAAGACCACTTAATAGGTTATGCTTTAATCCATCCACATACATGACATTATTAGCTTTCACCTTTTCTTTTAGAAAAATAGACCCTCTTCCCTTAATGACAACAGGAGTATCATTTCCAAATGTAACATTCTTTTCATTTTCTAGAGCACTATATGCAAGAAGTTTGTTTTTGTCACCTGTCATGTGTTTTGAGCATCCACTATCAATGTACCATTGATTTTCTTCACCTTCTGCAAATAAAGCTATGCCACAATTTTCAACCTGTAATTCCTTCTTTTTCCACACTTTGGAGCTTGAAGAAAAATGCTCTTTTGGCTGGACTTTGCTCCTGCATTCAGATTCTTCATGGCCAAAGTTATTGCAATAAGCACATTCAACTTCATTTTGAAGAGGAGAAAAGTTGTTATATGTATTCTTCTTTGTTCCAATATCAATCCTTTTCTTTCTTGCTTCTCTTGTCATGATGGTTTTATATGCAACACATTGAACAAATTTATGACCAAAATTGTGACATGAGAAACATTGTCCATTGAAGAAGAAATTTTTGCGATCATGAAATCTTCTACTTGAATTTACCTGTTGATTGGTGTTTCTTTGAAAGGTATTCCTGTTAGTGTTCTTTGAATTGAGATGGTCATGCTTTACCTGTAAAGATTCTTTATTCCCTTGCTGAGTGGCAGAATGTTGTATACTAGCTGTAGTTGCTTTTAGATAATTTGGTGTTGAAGCCTGAGAAGATTCTCCGATATATCCAAGACCTGTCTTTATAAGAGGAGAACGTTGTACCTTGATAATCTCATCTAAGGTTTCAGATCCTTTAGAAAATCTAAGATTCAAAGTTTTTACTTTCTCAATTTCTTTTCTTAGACTTACTATTTCACATTCTAATTTCTCATTGTGTTTCTCCTTTTCTTCAAGCTGATTTTTCAGAGTTTCTATGGTTATTTTACTTTCTTCTAAGCATATTTTGAGTTGATTTTTTTCATCAAGAAAATCATTGTCCTCTAAAGCATCCATAAAAGTATCTTTTTCTTCTCTAGATTCTTTTTCAAATGCCATGATAAGTCTAAGATCTTGTTCACATTCTTCCTCACTATCAGATAACCCATCATTGTCTTAATGAGTATAGTAACTTTTTCTAGTGCTAAAATGATTCTTATTCCTTCTTGCTACTTCCTTCCCTTTTTCATGTGTTTCTTTATGAGGACACTTAGCAGCATAATGACCAACTCTTCCACAAGAAAAACATTTGAAAGGAAGCTTACCTCTGAACCGTCCTGTGCCAAGTTGGAGTTTCTTTACAAAATTTACCTCATCTTCTTCTGAGATATACCCTGATCCTTCTGTCTCTTGTACTTCTTTCCCTTTTGTAGAAGCTCTAAAGATGGCTTCTTTGACTTCAAATGGTCCTCCTCTTCTCATTTCATATGCAGTTAGTATTCCATGAAGTTGCACCACAGTAAGATTTTGAAGATCCTATTTTTCTTCAAGAGTAGAAACTTTTGACTCAAATTTTGCCGTTAGTGATCTTAAAATTTTCTCAACCAAAGTAGATTCGGTTATTGTTTCTCCCAGATTTCTCATACGATTTACAATATCATCAAGACGTAAAAAGAAATTGGCAATGCTCTCCTCATTATCCATTTTTAGATTCTCATATTGAATTTTGAGAGTTTGGAGTTTAGCACTTTTTACCTTTGCATCACCTTCATAACTTAGAATGATTTTGTCCCATATTGTCTTGGTTGTATTCAGCTGCATGACTTTGACAAATTCTGATTCAGTTAGACTTCCCAATAGAGCATTGACCGCCTTTGCATTTGTTTCATAATTCTTTCTTTCCATTGGATCTGTTGGTGTTGCGGCTGGATATTGATATCCTCCTTCAACAATAGCCCATACATCTACTCCCAGAGACTGAAGATAGGATCTCATCCTTGTTTTCCAGAAGATTAAATTGTTTCCGTTAAAGAGCGGAGGCCTGATAGATGCTGTTCCATCTTGATTGCTCATCTTGCTTGATCTTCCTTCTAGCGGCTAAAACTCCACTAAAACTGGAGCAACTTGTTGGGAAAAATACTGAGAGGGGGGGGGGGGGGGTGAATCAGTATTTATAGCTATCTGAAAAATTTTTACTTTTTCTTTCTTTTAAAACCATACGCTACTTTACTGAACCCAACTCGCGTATACATGCGGATATCCTTAATAAAACTCGCGTATGTTCAGAGATCTTATTATGCATTTAATTCTTTAATTAGATCATTGCATCATTCATTCATCAGATGTTTTAGTAAGCAGTAAGCATGTGCAGTAATAACAGAATAAACCATCACACATTAGCAACACACATGAACACCAGTATTTAAGGTGGAAACCCACTTCAGGAGAAAACCACCAATGTTGTCGTCTCTGTCTTCAATATTTATTATAAAGAAAACTTCTTACAATTTTGTACTGGTGCAGACTCATACCAGCACACAGGCACCCACCTGCAAAAGGCTGCAACCTTCTCTCGTTCTCTAGCCACTACTGGAAGGGAGTTCCAACCCCCTGATCTCATTTACCAGCCTCTCCTGGAAGGGAGCTACGACCCCCTGAAGTTAGCACTAGCTTCTATTGGCAGAAATATTCCACTTTCATACTGAAGGCTTCAACCCTCAGATCCACTGCAGACCACATTTTATCAATTTTTAAACTGGATCAAATAGCTTCAACACAACCCTTCACTTAACATCAACAAACATACTTTGCCCAATAATTCAAACACAACAGTGAGACCACTGTAACCAGAATATCAGAAATAACCCAGACTTCATAATAGATATGCAGATGTAAACTCAACCCTGAACATTCATTAATTCAAATATCATACGCTACTTTTATTCACTGAAGCCGCGTGTATATGCGCTTTCCTTCTCACCAACCTGTGTATGCCTCTGTGCAAACTGTTTTTCATAACATGAAATGCATACGCCACTTCTCTTCACCGAAGCTACGTGTATACGCGCTTTTCTTCCTATCAACCTGCGTATACTTCTGAGAATACTGATTTTCAGAATGTGATCAAACTCAGATTCAGATCTGAGGCTTTCAGTCAGACACCTTCTCAACAATGCAGAACCTTTAGACAGTCAGTTAGTTTCAACCATGTTTTCTCACTCATCCTTCATCATGTTTTCTCAATCAGTGATTATATTTGTTCATTATCAAATCAGAAACATACTCCATATTCAATCAACCCAGACCTTCAGATAGACTTCATTGACCGACAGCAGAGAGAAAACAGAAATCACAGAAGTATTATCTGTAAATAAGCTTCAGAAACCCTAACTTCCATACGCGCTTTTAATGAAGCGAACCCACGTAGATACGTGCGTTTACCAAGACAAACTAGCGTATAGATTTGTAAAAGATAATCTTTGCAGAACAGACTAGATCTATAAACTTACCCATATTTCTTCAATTTCTTCATCAGACTTGCGCCAGGTCTTCATCATTTCTTTTGCAGATCATCCTAGAGATTCATCATTTCTAGATCTAGAGATCTTAAACCTTCATCATATCCATAGGTGCATCATAGATTTAGATCTATCAATTAAGAACAGAGTTCATCCATTCAGATATTCCTTAGAGAGATTTATTCATTAACAACCCTTTCACTTGCACCACCCTTTCACTTGCACCACCTTGCACTATGATCTTCTTCTCCTTATATAGATTTAGCCTTTGTCGATACCATGAGTCAAAACCATTCAATTGCTGATGGTATTCCTGGACGAGATCAAATAGATAATCCAGCGCTCAATACTATGGGCCACTACCATGGTTATGTCCCCTCGTTTTATAAATTTAGAGCGCAAATAGGCATACGCGACTAGGTACGTACTTTTCCGTGTACATACGCTACTTTGCCTTTACAAACCCGTGTATGCTTTGTGACATATCTTATTCATCATTATTCTGGCACTTACTGGAATTCTTTTCTCTGTCACATCTGTAGCTACATCATCCTTACATATTTAACACATAGGTTGCTTATCATAGGCAACTCATCAAGCAGGTTTCTATCAAGGACAACTTCATCAAGTAGGTTGCCATCAAGGACAACACATTCAATATAATAGGATACAAGAAACATATTGCCAACACAACTCCTATTAACTCCGCTAATTTTAGAGTTCCTGCCGAAATTGGTAGACTCCGCCAACTCCACCGCCGAATTAAACTCGCATTAATTAAGGTAGGTGGGAGTTTAATTGTAGATTAGCGCTAATGTCGTGTGTTAAAAAAATCTGAATTAACATGGATAATTTCATATTAAAACTGGTTTAATTATGAGATAATCATGGTTTAATTAGTGTTAAGCAATGGTGTTAGCACTAAACGCGTGTTTATCCCAGAGCGTTGTGCCATGGTCATAGCGTAATGGTTCTATCCTCTGCCCACTGATTCAACAGTATTGAAACAAATATAATCCGTGTGCATAGGTTGTTAAGAATTGTTGCCATGTTCTATTGGTATGACGTTGTGTTTGTTTGGGGGAGGTCGCGGGGTCGACCCCGACCTCCGCCCATCCACCATATAAAAATTTTGCACCATATAATATATGATATTTCGACCATACATAGCCAAACTTAGGCCTTTGGGAGGGGGCATGTGGCGGCCCCTAGATGCACCATGTGTCCTCTTTTCATTGGCTCATCCCAACCACCAATAAAAACGCAGCAAATCACCCAACATAGCGACCAGTCCTGAAGTGAAACTTATCATAGTGTCATTGCATGAATTCAAAGAATATTCTGGGAATATTATTTTTTTGCTGACTAGGATTCCATGTCATCATTCTGTCATTTCTACAAAAATTTTAGTTGTTTAGGAAAACGAACAGCAGGCTCTATCTTCCTCATACAGAGTTGGTTTTTGATGAAACAAATTGTGTTGGATTCCAGGCGACAAGATATTCGTGGTTGTTCAGGTTTTGATTGAAAATGATCACTTCTATTTTTTAGCTTAACACTGAGCACCTTATAACAATTTAAATTTGATATGACCTTGAGGGTGTCCTAAGTCAAAAATAAATTATTTAATAAGGGCTAGCTTGACATAGGAGTACAAAAGGGCAGGGGGAGAGAAACTATGATATGGAAAATGGATTTATTCTCTTGAATTCTCTAGACCCATAAAAGCAAAAGCGCATGTTTGAAGAGAGGGAAATATGAAGAAAAGTACCACTTCATCCATAATCGTAAAAAAAATAGAGTTGAACATTAATACTTCATTTAACCATTTCCATATCCATTTTATATGTTGACCACACTGAAATGAAAAAAAAAAAAAACTATGTACTTTATCATAACTTTTTGTCTTTGCATTCCTCTAAAATGTTGTCAACTAGTACTTGCATCTTTGGATAATATGTACTCAGGATATATATCCATAAATCATTGTTATTGTAGTGTTTTCAAAGCATATCTTGCTTCTTCATCTAGTTGAAGCAATAAAGGAGGCACTGAGCATAAATATTTCCCTTATATGGTTAGGGATATCAAGGATAGCTTGATCTCGTAGTGGTTTCCGAGGGATTTTATGGTTGTGGAAAAAAGTTTCTTCTCCTAGTAAAAACTTAAGTTAACATACCTCTTGATCTAGTTGGAATGATCAAGGGAGAACTCGAAAACCTACTTCAATGTTTAGGGAAAATATCATTTTAAAATTTGTGGTTTACAATTATCTATGATTGTCAAAATATTGTAAGTTACTATCCTGATCATGAGTAACATGTCTCCTATTAGAAATTGCAAATAATTTTAATTTTATAACACACATTTGAAGGCCCTATATTTAATTACATAATTTCTTCAAGGCTTCCAACATATTCAAGTTGGAATTTTACTTAATTTTTGCCTCTTTAACTTACACAACTTGTTGATCAAATACAACTAAAACCCCATCATCACATATGGTTTTTCATGACACGTACTTTCCACTTTAAATGATGACATATGCACCTGTTGTGGGAAATGTATGTGCCTTTAGGCCTAGACAAGTATATATTGATGTCACAAATCTTAATATTAAAATAAAACACATATTATTATTTTGTAACTATGTGTATTATATCTTATACATTACATAGCACAATATTTTATCCAATTCCTTTGTTCAATGCATGTTTATTTTTTTTATTGTTTCTTACACATGAAATCATAAGTATCCACCCATTTTCTGCTCGCCACCTCCATACATCACAAAATTGGGTGTGTGTGTGTGTGTTTTGTCCAATTCGTTAATATATAAAGTTATGATAAATTAATGAACCTAATATAATTATTAAAATTTAATAAACATAATATCAATTTTTTAGTGAAAGAAAATATCTAATGAAAAATACCATTACAGTTGTTTTTAAAGTTAAATAAGTATACCTTTCAACTTGTGTGCATATACTTTTATTTACAATGAATTCCTTTTATTTTCTCTTCACCACATTCATAATTCCACATGATTTTATCTTCCTTGTGGATTTAATTTTAGGAATTAAGACATAAAAAATAAAATTTTGATTTAGCCAACCAAGTATGTGTGATTTCTACATAAATCAACATATGTTGTTCCTAGGGTAATGTTTATCTCATCAAGATCTCTAAATATTCTTTCAAAAATGATTTTATAGTTCTTAAAATGCACTACAAACAAATCTTTATTTGTCTTTGTAACTTGATCGATTATGTTTCACATGTATGAACATCATGAGATTCAAGAGCTAGAGGATGTGTTCCACCACTCTTTTCTTTCCTCGCCATAGGTGCCTCAATCGTGTTCCAAGGATTGGTTATGAAATTTTTCACTTGATCATGTTTTCAATGTTGATTGTGCTTAGTATTTATCAATCTCGACTTCTCATGATGTCTTCCCCCTCTACAAAATTTCCTTTATTTTATGTTGTTAGTGTGAAAATTTTGGTTGAA
Source organism: Pinus albicaulis (assembly GCA_034641835.2). NCBI lineage: Eukaryota > Viridiplantae > Streptophyta > Pinopsida > Pinales > Pinaceae > Pinus > Pinus albicaulis. The sequence goes on along the minus strand of CM076580.1, from coordinate 1,536,137,800 downwards.
TCTTTATTGCAATTTCGAGATGTGGCTTCATCTTTCCCATCACTTGGGATGTAACAATTTAAAGTTGATATTACCATAAGGGGGCCTAAGTTTAAAATAAATCAATTAATGAGTATATGAGCTAGCTTGTCATGGGAATGCAAAATAAGAGGATTGTGATCAAAAAAATGGAGCTATTCTCTCAACTTCTCTAGACTTGCAATTCAAAAGCACATGTTTGAAGAGAGAAAACTTTGATAAAAAAGTGACACCTCATCTATAATCATAGAAAAAATAGATTTGGATATTAACACTTCATATGGGCACTGCCACCTCATTTTTATGTACTGAGATTAACACTTCACTTAGGTAGTGCCATCTCATTTTTAAGTAGTGTTCACATTGAAATGAAAATAACCTCTACATACTTGATTCTAATTCCATGCTTTTGAAATCCTCTAACATATTGTTTCCTTTCTATACTAGTATTCGGCTAGTACCTACATATTCAGAGAGTATTTAATAAGAGATAAATCCAAAAAGTATTGTTATTGTAGTGTTCTAAAATAATATCATGCTTCCTAATCTAGATCAAGGGAAGAAGTAGGCATTGAATGTAGTATTTCCCTGATCTATTTGGGACCCTGATCTTGTACTTATCACCAAATAATTTTATGGTCATGGTAAAAAATACTTCTCCTAACAAATACTTAGGTTAATACATCTAATAAATTGATCTAGATGAAATTATCAATAGAGAATTGGGATAACATATTTCATTTCCTTTTATCTAGTTGAGAAATTCAAGGCAACATTGGGATAGCATTTTGACTTTCCTTTGATCTATACAGGTCATTTACTTTTATAGACTACTTGAGATTTGAGAGAGTTGCTAATATGACATATCATTGTCCAAGATATAGGATGACATTCATATAGGAATTTTTACAGCTAGTTGGTGAAATTATCTCTTAGGTTTGTATGTCATAATGCTTCTTGTTTAAAAGATAAGTGCTACATTTATGGGTTTATTTTAAGTATTGTAATGTTCTCTTTCTTGTTTATGGAGAAATAAAATGTATCGTTTTTCTTTTTTTCACTTCAATTTTTTTTCATTTATTGTAATAAACAACTTATTATTCAAATTCCCCACCATACATAGCTATGTTTACATTACTTTTGACATTGCCAAGAATTGTTATTAGTGCTTTCAATGAAATTTTCTATGTGAGATTTGGGATTTTTTTTTCAGCAAGGAAAAAGCCAACAGTCCTTATATTAATAAAAGGTGTTTACATATGCCAAGTGTTAATTTTTCCATCAATAACACAGAACTTGGCCTACTACATTGATAATTGTTATCACAATTCACTACTTATATTATTTGTATAATATAAGATCAAAATTCCATATATTATCTCCCATGTTCACAAAATACCCAACATATTTTACAACATATCCCACAAATGAGGCCATCCCACTTAAGATATGCATCACTCCATACCAAATTGAAATCGTGAAAGGACATTTCAGGAAGAGGTGGAGCACATCTCCAGATCTGATCCACATAAAATTCATCTACCTGAATCATTTAAATCCCAGCGGCATAAGTTATCCCATGTCAATACCTTATTTTTCCATGCCATATAACCAAAACATTTAAGTTTTAATGGGATGTTCCAACCCCAAATTTTCTTGAGCGATATTTTAGTCACTGAATCTTGAGGTGGAGGAGTGATATACCAATATGATTCCTCAACCAAGACTTATCCCTAGATCAATTTATGATCACAAGTGAAGATAACATATTTTTAATTTAATGAAATACTAGCCAATGAAAGATTACACAATACCTATCCCAAGGACACCATCTAGACCAAGATTTTGGGACCTAGTCCATACTAGATATCGAAGACTAGAATTTACCTAAATTTGGTTTATATAATATATGCCCAAGTAATGAATCTATTTAATAAGAGGTGCATGCAAGATATGGTCAACAAAAAAACCATTAATGGGATAAATATCGATCTCCACCCCCACATCAGACCCCATCTCACATTTTAAGTACCCCAACAACAAATTTATAACTTTCATTGTACTATTCTAGATATATGAGACAACATCAGAAAATTGGGCACCCTCCTTAATCCAAGTCACCAAAGATTTGTTTCAAAAATACTTCTCCTTAATTATTTTCTACCATAAACCATCTCCAAATAGTTCCCGCCATAAGGTCTTCTTGAGTAATGTCGAACCAAACTTTTCAACATCTTTTAAACCCTAGCCACCATCCTCCTTTCTCAAAGAAATTACCTCCAGAAAATCTAGGTGAATTTTATGAACATCTTTGGGTATTGTCAAAACAAACTTCAAAATAATTGAATTAATTCTCTTGATGATGTACTTGGGAATCAGATAAAAATGCATCCAATAAACCACAATTCTCTACAATACGACCTGTATAATTATCAACCTACCACCCAACGAGATCCATCTATGCAACCAATTAACCAACTTGTGCTTGAATTTTTCAATCAAGCAATATCAATATTTGTTTCCATAATTATTCAATTTAAGGAAAAAAAATAATATGCTTAAATCCCATGTCCAAGGAAGCACACTCCACTTCAAATAAACTAGCAATATCTAATATGTTTGCCACATTCGGGGTCAATGCAATCAACAAGGATTTGATTTGTTCATGTATAGAATAGTCGCATCTCAAAATAGGTAGATGGTCTGGTGTAATACATTCCTTTCAATAACAGACATCTTCCCAAATAAAAGTATATCATCCACAGATATTAAATGAGTGATGTTAATATGCCTAGTAATCCCCACACCTGAGAATGTCCCACCAAAATGAGCAACAGTAATCAACTTTCTCATACCCTCAATGACAATCAAGAATAAAATTGGAGATAATGCATACCCCTACCTTAATCCCTAAGAATACTTAAAAAAGTGAGAAGGCACCCCATTGATAAATACAGCAATATTTGTGGAAGTTATACATGTCATAGTCGACTCAACGATCTGAAACAAGAGTATTATATTATGCTATACCATATGCAAAAAAGGCTTATTCCACACAATCATAAGTGTTATAGGTCAGTTTGGGCATCATTCCCAATGACCTTGTTAAACTGGACATCATCCCCAGAACCAATGAAATAGGGTCTATCATCCCCTATCATTTCAGTTGCTACATGCCCTAAGACAAGAACAAGAGCAAATCATCCATGACTTCCATTACAAAGTTTCCAAGATTTGAAGTACATGTTATATCACCTATGAGCTCACCAACGCAGCCTCTCAAGGGACTAACTACTTTTCATATGCAGTTACCTCGATTCAAGGGTGCTCTGCAAAGCACTTCGTGACATTCAAGAGTGCATTGGTCAAATGGGAGTGAAATTCTCATTGTTCCAGAATCTCCACATTGCCAGTGCCTTCTAGAAGAGTCGATATGTGTCAAACTTCGAATCCATGTGCCCATCTAACACCTCTAACATTGGGAACATGTATTGCCTATTATTAGAAAGTCATTTATTAAGAAACTACCTTCAGTTGCCCTATAAATTGAGCACGGATCCTAGTGCTAGGGAGGGAAGAAATTTGGTAAAGAAATGTTTTCGGATTCTCAGTTGAGTGTGTGATAGAAATGATATTGTTGTCGAGATGTTTATTGTGATGAGGCCGGGATGATGTTGGAGCTGGTGACATCAAATCGATTGTTGGTTGTAACCTCCCCTTCTATCCATTAATGAATATTGTTGCTCATTTTCCCATATATGTATCTGTTTATGTTTCTACTTTTCATATCATGGATTCTTAACTGATATATGTTTCATGTTTCATCGATTTAACTTATTAAGACAAATATTCATCTGTATATTGCAATCTCTTTGTTGTTTAGTGTTTATACATGCAGGAACTAGTTTGGCGAACAAAGTTGGATTGGAAGCTACAACAAGAACGACAGAAGGATAATAGGAAGCGCTTGGATCACAAGTAAGTTCCTCTATCGTTCTATGTGTCTATTTACTCTTAGAGAAAGTTTCTACAAAGTCTTTGATTTGTTGTTCTAAATGCATAGCACCACATTTAGGGAATGTGTTTTATCCGTAATTCATAATTCCGCATAATAAATTGGTGACTCCACTGGGGAGTTTTCCCTTAATTCCTAGTGTTTTTGCCTTTGCTTATCCACCCAGTAGCATATACTGTCAATTATTAGACTTTTGAAACAAATAATTGCATTAGAAGTTTGTTTAGTAGCTTGAGCTTTGATCTCTGTTGTGCCCAATGCACTGTTGGTCAAGACACAATGCTTTGCATAGCACTATCTCCCACTCAGGAGTGCTTTGCAATTCACTGTCTCCCCTTAGAGACTGTTTTTCCCCTAAGCCAACCAAATTCCCTTTGAATTTTTCATTTCCATCCCATTCAACCTTTTGTTTGTTGTGTTTTCAATTGTCTGATACCTCATAGAGACAAGTAAATTTGTTTGATTCTTCCTCCTTTGAAAAGTAAGTTTGTTTAATGTCTCTTTAAGTGTTTTTCTTTATCATTGACAAATAAAATTCAAAGTATTTTTATTTCTACATTAGATCCATTTGTTTTCGTCAAGGAATTTGTCGTTAAATTCTTCATTTCCTATAGGAAAAATTGTAGTTCCATTCTTAGTTTTTCCTAAGAGAGAAATTGTTGTTAAATTCATCGTTTCTCAAAGAAGAAATCATTTGTGTTTTGTTGATTTGATGCATATAGTTTCCTTTTTTCATTCACATTAAGGGTACTGAAAAGAAAAACCTGCATACTCTTTGTTGTTTGCTCTTAAAATTGATTTCTCTTTCCCTTTAGTAGCTAGGATTTTCATTGAAAAAGCTAAAATTGAAAAGTTTGCTTATCATTTTAGTTTGCATTTTAGGAATTTCCATCACATCATCATGGTGAACCTTGAAAGTAAAATTGATGAACAAGATCAACTTAAAATTTACATCAATTTACCTAAAAACGCATTGGTACCATAACAATAACATTTAGAAGTTCTAGGCTAAAGACATGTTCCCGCGTCGTAAAACATAGCAGTTGTCGTCAATTGTCTGTGATACATTCCAAGTGTGATACCTCACTCCACGTATGTAAGTATATCGTAGCTCGTCCACGTACCTTCGAGTATATCGAGCGGTGTTATAGTACGAAAAGTATAAAGGGGTGCTCTCACTGCGTGATTTCGCATTAGACAACGCTAATACAAACTTGGGCCTCCACGTACCTTCGGGTATATTTATGAGGACAAATTTAGGTTTTTATCCATCCATAGTGAACCGAGTCGGCCACCTTGTAAATTGTGATACACCGAACACAACATTCGGGGAGATTGCCTACCCGTACTTCATGGTTCGCCAGGAGGTATTATGCAGTTCACAGTTTCTTGGTAAAAATTTTGCCTAGCATATCCTTTTATTTTGTTTATTTTTTTTGGTCATCAAATAAATCAGTCATCGTGGAAGAAGAAAATCCCTTTCCCCATCATTCGCGTAGAATTGCATTGAAACCACCTTTACCACCAAAAGTCACTTCTGGTGGTGAAGGCGACATTGTTCTACCAAAACCAGTACCTTTGGTGAAGCACCATCTTCACATATACCAAAGTCAGCACAAGTTGTTTCTAAAAATCCTGGTTCGTCTACTGTTGTTGAGACGGAGTCCTCACAGCTACCCATGGTCATGATCCATCCAATCAGTGAGACCATACCTCTCGAACCTGATGTTGTTCAACTGGAATTTGATCCAAATCCTATCTCTTTTTTGCCAGAACACCTGCATCCCAAAGTAAAATGACTGGAAGTTGTTCCTGTATCGATCGCCCCATAATATATTGTAGCCATTGAGTCTCCCATATCACACAGTCAACCTCTTAAAATATACTTTGGACCTGATGGTGAAATCCTTCCACCTATTTTAATTTCGATTGAAGAAATACCACAAGATGAAACACCTTTAACTCCAACTCATTTTGGGGCAGATCTTTACCTGTACAAGTATTTTCCTCAATCACCTCCCTCTACTTTTGTTGATCCTATGCCTATTCAAGTTCTCGTCGATCCAATAGGGTATACATTTGGTCAAGTAACTATTCTTGAACCAACATCTTTGGTTGTACCATCTATTCCAACTGCATCAACACCTACTCTCGCTACCCCTTCGATGTTCACCACTTCACCAGAGTCATATTTACATGGTGGCCCTATAGTCCCATTAGGTTATAAATATTTATTTGGAATTTTCTCTAATGCATCTTCAAATCCATGGACTTCACCAATGTCATTTTCTGGTATTATAACCAGTAAACCTATAGTGAGTATTGAACGGCTTGATATTTTATATCCATCATCAGGGAAATATCAAGCTGGTCCATCTAGGTCTATTCCATCCAATACAATTTCAACTAGACTCCCTGCATTTGGAGAACAATATTTTCTGTCTTATTATACTCCTCATACTAGATGGAAACCTATGGTCACCCACTTTAACAGTACTCCGTCATTTTTTGGTCAACCTAATTTCGAAATGAATGTTTGTTAATGGCAGCCCACTATGCTTATCCAACCACAAACGGTTGTACACTCGTATCAACTGGTTCAACCTATTGCACCCACATCAATTCCACTTGTTAATGCATCCTTACCCTTGTTACAAACTCAAATTGTTGTACAACAACCGTTTCAGGCGAGTCCTTCAACTCAATACCTCCAAGTATTGGGCCCTCAAACTCCAACTCCTTCGGCTAGTTTACAACAACCACCTATACCTGGAATCATTTATTCACAAGCTAGACTACCATACTATGGGATGTCACAGCCACAACCAAGTGTTGTAGCTGCTACAACACCACCCAAAATTTTGGGTATATTTAAAATTTCGGGTTCCCCCTCTGCTCGCCTGGGCGTTAAAGTCTTTCACCTAACCCGCAGCCGACGACATTCCAGCGACCTATTCCCAACCCCGCATGAGTTGTCTCGCAATCATGATCAGATGTCCTTATTGCAATCATGCCATATGTGGGGAGGCTCATCCAGCGTGCGCCCGAACACTCTTGTCGCAGTCGCGCCTTATGTAATAAGATTGACACGCATATGTTTGAATAGAAACCTGTCTTGTATCAATCATTAATAGCTCCCTCGCCATGGGTCATTAAACATGTTGATTGAATACGTATTTTAAGTTTGTTACTCTCATATGTTTTATCTGTGGCCATCACTATTGAAGAGTAATTATGATGTTGTAATATTCCGTGCAGGTCGACCCTACGGGTGACAAACTCCTCGATCTTGTCATGACATCGAGGGCAATAAATTTGAGCTCAACGACAAAGCCAAGTTGTGGAACAGGTGAGGAGGAGGAGCAAGCGACCAGTACCGTTAAAAGGAGAATAGTGTGGTGCATGTTGATCGGAAAGAACCTCCTATGTCACTGATGCAAAAGCTTTCTCACTAGTGCGCACCAGATGCTTAAAAGCGCTCCATTGGAAATTTCCAGATCCTGCATCATAACTTCTCAATGTCGATAGGCGCACGCAAAGAAACATATTTCACCACTTCGATGAGCCTGAATTATAGCCTGATGAACGAAGTAAACTCAGAAGGTTTCTCTACGGAATGAAAATCTAATTCAAGGCGTGCCCGTGCCAGGCAGCAGCGCGAAAGCATACATATTTCTGTGGCAAGCCAATGATAGGGTTTCGAATATGTGAGCGCACCCTTTGGAAGCAACATTTATGGATCCTAAGCTACATAGTGTAGAATTAATTACGCTACAAGGAGTACAACGTGGAGCAATGTAATGGCCTTAAAACCCTAGTCACCTTGCTCTTTCATATCCATAAGGTTTATCTATGCGGAACCATAAGGGATGGGGAACTGCAAATTGGACCTAAGAGGTGATGATTGAACGCATGCACTTTTGGTAGCCTGGCACATTGATGCCTATGCAAATAGTCTCCATAACTACAAATCAGAAAGGCTCAATATTAGAAGGGCCATCAATGTGGCTTGAGTAGCATTTTTTGACTCACGATCTTTCAAAACAAGAAGCCTTCATATTATGAGGTAAAGCGAATGATCGAATTAAGACCAAGTTCGAAAACATGTGGTTTCAAAACCACCAGAGATCGTGGAACCAAAAAAACTATGCAAAACATTATAGATGGGCGCCACTATGTGGATGAAGGTTATGGTTTAAATATGATGTGATGAAAACCAAGGGAAAGAACTCATATGGTTCGAAAAAAAAAAACCATAGTATATCGTGGAGCAAAGCTAAGTAATAACATCATAGAGCGCGCAAATGGACCAAGGTGATTATTGTATATATTAATGCATAGCGCAAAACAACGAAGCTCCCAAACCATATTAAGTGGCAGCCCAACCTTACAAGTAAAGCATTGCCATATGGTAACTTTCTATGGCAAGTTTCGACCTACGCTCAAAAGCTTGTGGCATATATATTTTTTATGGTCAAAGATAGTGTTTACGTTGATTAGTCCAAACATGCAGAACAATCGACGTAGAAAGGGTCGCACGTTTCCGGTTTTCATATTACGATAGGTATTTTGAGCCATATGCATAACACAACGGTCAAACGTATGGTTGAACACAGAGATATTGGGCCGAAAGGCGTTCTCGTTCACTCTCTACGTTGCATGGAGTCAAACATCTTATGGCATGCTTCGATTTATACGTTTGAAGCACGTTATAAGGTGGTCAATTCTATGATTAATATGGCGGACCAGGATGTGCGAATTCTGCGTGGCATGGAGCCCACGTCCATAAGCCAAATGAAAATGTTTATATGTATACGTGGCGATTAACTGTTTAAACTAAAACCTTTCGACGTTATGCATATGGGGCTTACGGAGAACCATAAGGAGTCTGCTACAATGTTTGCAAATATAGTCGGAGCGTCATCCCAAAGACGGTAGTGCATCTCTTCATTGAAGGGAACGGCGCCAACTAATTTTTTTTGAACAGAGGAACGGTCTCATGTGCAGTATAATAAAGGAGATAGAAAATTTGAACGGTCTTGGTGTCGAGATAGACGATCATGCCCATGCATATTCGGGGAGCAGTGTGCAACGGTTCGATGGCGCAGGTTGGAGCGGATATCTTTTATGGCCCAAGGTTGTGTTCAAGACGTGGCAGCAAATTATTATAATACATGGATCGGTCAAACTGCATGGATAAAATGCTCAACGCGTCCATCTCCAAGTTGCATGGAAACTGTCATAAACAAGACTGTGTGTTTATGGTATACAGCAGGATATCGTGCAGAAATAGAATATGAATGATTTATGCTGACTTCTGCAGCCTCGACGGCGATATTCCAGGAGGGAATCGCTCTTCAGATCTGTTGTGTTCACCATATTTAGAAAAATGCTATCGTTACAGACTCGTTGGAGGCTGAATTTCCGAGACTGCCATTACTGACTACGTTGAGCTGTCTTCACAGAGCTCAATCTTCGATGGTGCCTAAGGCGCTTGCTATTGTTATCTCACTTTCCACATAGGTCGATTTGAGACTGTTGCAGCGTGTTCAATTGCAGGCCCGTGAGAACCATGATCGAAGCAGAAGCCTTCAACACTATACGTTTTATACAACTGGCTTACCTAACATTAGAGGCTGAATGGCGAAAACTCTGTATAGAGAACTGTTTATTCCTGGAGGAAAAGCTGCGTTGTCGAGGTGTTGTCGCCTACAAAGGTAGCCCACCATCGAGGCTTGGAAGAGCTCATTTGGTAGTTAGCGCTACGTCTAAAACGATGTTGTCGTTGGGGTCTTTGGAAAGTAGAGATGTTTTCCTACCTCGTTACTGATCTTGAATCGGATCAGGGTTGCTATCAGTTTGTCGCTTGGTCCCTGTAGCAAATGGGAGCATCATAAAACAGAAGTAATTGTGCAGGTGGAGGTCGTTCTGCAGGGTTATTAAATAGCTAGCCCAGAGATCGGATCTTAATATGGTGGCTCTGCAGCCGCGCAAAGGAAAGTTGTTAGTTAGGCTAGCTATGATTTAATGGACCTAACTGACCAGCCTCCAGTGTATAAGACTGTTATAAGCCTGCCTAGATCGCTGTACCTGACCAGTTCTCCTCAGTCCAGATACCCGAGATTCTCCAGTAGAAGGTGACAAGTACTGCTCCCCTTATGGATAAGTAATCGATGAGCATGAAAACCTGTGGCAAACACTAAGAACGTGAATAAAGAAACTCATGTCTATCAAGTAATCTAATCCGAGACCTGAAGACCTGGTATGTGGGGAGGATGATAATCCTGACGGAGAAAGGGCACAGAGAAAACTATCCCTAGCCATTCTCTCCAAAGATTTAGTAGTTGACCACCAGGGGTCCAACTAATTTTTCGATGATAAAGTTATCGTAATTTTCATTTCCTAACATGTGTAGATACATATACATATGGCTGATTTAAATTTATTTATTTGCAGGTTATATAAGAAGATGAAGGAGCAACTATGTCTACCCAAATCGAGAACTGCTATCTCTCCGAAGGATGCAGATCCGGGTTTCAGATCAAACTCAAAACCTCGTGTTATGTATCTTGCTCGAAACAGAAACCATTCTACCCACTTATCATCACCTGCAAAATCCCTTGGCGCGGAAGTGACACCACCAGCAAACAGTAGACGTCTTTTCATGACGAAGGAACTCACTGATCTGCCCAAGGTCGCAGGTCGCACATCCTTGATTTTTCCGTCTTTGCGACCTCGCGACCAGCGACCTAGTCGCAAGGTCGCAAGGTCGCACATCTTTGATTTTTTCGCCTTTGCGACCCTGCGACCCAGCGACCTAGTCGCAAGGTCTCAAGGTCGCACATCTTTGATTTTTTCACCTTTGCGACCCTGCGACCCAGCGACCTAGTCGCAAGGTCGCAAGGTCGCATGTGCGGCTGTTTTCACGATCCGCGACCCTGCGACCCAGCGACCTAGTCGCAAGGTCGCAAGGTCGCATGTGTGGCTGTTTTCACGATCCGCGACCCTGCGACCCCGCGACCAGGCAGGTCGCGAGTCGCACCAACAAGACAGGTCGCAGGTCGCACTGCCTTCCAAGTCGCAAGTCGCACATCCCAGATAGGTCGCAGGTCGCCATTTCTTCAAGGTCGCGAGGCAACCCAACAGGCAGGCAGGCGAAAGGTCGGGAAGCCCAGAGGGCGGATTTTGTACTATAAAACTCCCTACAGGGAAAGTAACAGGGGCTTTTTTCTTAGGGGAACTGAAGAACTACATGGCATTGTATTGAAGGATTATACTCTTACGCATATGAATATAGAGATACTTGTTAAAACACCCTATGGTTATGATGTGTTTTGCTGTGTAAACATTGTGTGTATTCCTTGTACAGTTTCAGAACATCCTATGATTAATGAAGCTGCACTCTTTATGTCATCATTTATGCGTCATGGCTATCTGTGTTGTGTCAATGATGTTTAATGTATCATTTGCTCTATTAATGAATGTTAATGAACTATTTTGTTAGCATTTCGTTTTATCTTTCAGAAGGTAAAGGGATATCTCGCCATAAGGAACTATTTCTTTTGTGGTCAGACTACCTTATAAGCATTACCCCCAAAGATGTGTTGCTAATGACATCTCCTGAGGTGTACATGTTTTATTTATAATCTTGCTACGCATAGTGTTTGATTCGGGTTTAATACATCAATCCTGTATTCTGTATCATGTGAATAAGTGTATGTCCGCTGGTTCAATCAGGTTCTTTCGAGACCTAAGGGAAGGCGTCTTAAGCGGTAGCCAGACCCACACCCCGGACGGGATCCCTACTCCAAACGGTTCAAGGTCTAATTGGGACTTTCTACCGGGGATATCCCCTACTGTTGGCCGGACAAATTTTCCCGTCAACACCAAGTTATACCTATCCTCAACCGAATCCAAATTATCCTAATTTGGGTTATAATATTGGTGGACAGACCCCTTGGCAGCCATAGGTGCAAATGCCACAACCTTCATTTCAACAAGTATTGTACCCAGGTTTTGTTCAACAACATCCTCAAGCGTTTTCCTATCAAAACAACCCCTATCTAAGTTACCAGCAATAGATTCATTATGCTAGTGCTCAAAGGCATGTTGCCCAAGCAATTCAATCATACCCTGGCTATGCTCAACCCGACGTCAATCGACAGTTTCCCTTTGTTGCAACTTTAGAGTTGTCGGATATAAATCGGCTCACCAACGACCCAATAAACTATGCTCCTTGGTGGCGGGATACCTCATAAATTACCTTCAAATATTCCTAAGTTCAATGGAAACCTTGGGGAAGACCCGTCGACTCATGTTATGACTTATCATTTGTGGTGTTCATCTAACTCCCTAAATGATGACTATGTTCGACTATGTCTTTTCCAATGTACACTCATTGGTCCGACCACAAAATGGTACATTGAGTTACCTAGAGCTTCTTTTGATAATTTCACTGCCCTAGCTACTGTCTTTTTTACTCACTTCTAGTTACCCATAGGATATGAAACTGGAACGGAACTCTTGAATAATTTTAAACAGAATGTTACTCACATTTCTGACCATATTCATGAGTGGTTTCGTCGTCATAGAATGGTTAAGACATTTGTTCTTGATCATCTCCTTGTTGAGTGGTTCATTAAGTCCCTGTTACCATCTATAACTAAGGATGTGGCTAAGGGTGGCATTTTCACTGAAGAGCAGGTTATTTCTCATGCCTAATATTTATACTTGATTTATACTCAGTCTGTCATGGTCTACGAGAAAATTTGTAACACGTCGCGATCTAATTTTATTGTTCCTCCTCAATCAAAGGACTCTCATGTCAGAGATGGTATGATCGGTACTACAATAACACATCATACTATTGCATCTGATCCTGCACCTTCTTCCTAAATCAATGTTGTGGCATTTGAAAAAGGAAAAAGTGAAAAACAACCCAGAAGTAAGAAAAAATGGAAATCAAAGAAAAAGCAAACTTCTACCCCATAGGAAAGATCATCTGATCAATCGTCTGGAAATCAAAAACCTCGTTATCCATACATAATCTGTTATGAGAAACATTTTTTTAGGGATTGTCCTAAAAGCGCTGAAGCCTCAAAAATGGTTAAGACATCACATGCGTCAGCTGTGTTGACAAATCCATTTCTGAATTCGGACACAAATTTGGTTGCTTCAGATCCAACTTCTAGTTCCCAAGTGCTTATGCCATCTATCACGAAGCCATCGAAATATTTTTTGGTGTTAATGCATAATAAATATTATGGTAGTTAGACCACTGATCAACCTACTACCTCGACCACAAATTCGTCTACAGAATCGGTACCACCACCTGTTGTTCCTAAATTGACAATCAAGCCATCGAAGGGAGTCGTTCATAAATCGACATTTAATCCTCGAGCCAGAGCTGCTCAAAATTATAATATAGTTGAATATTTGGCTCAATCCCCTTCAGCTATGTCAGCGCTTGAGGTGCTACAAAATTTTCCCTCCCAAAAACAGGCTTTGTTGTTGGCAATTGGTGGAATTGATCCGACTGATTCTAATCTCATAGTCTTTAGTCATATGGGCTATGTGCCGAAATTACTGGCAGAATTAGCATTCTCCATCAAAGTAAATGTTCTCAATCACCTTGTTCATTGTACTATTATGGATGAGGGAGCATCTACGTGCATTATGTCTCTAAACTGTTGGAAGTCACTTGGTTCACCACGCTTGTCTCAATCATCAACGACATTGAAGAATTTTGACGGACGTACATATAAGCCTTGTGGTATTATCAATAACCTAAATATTGAACAAGGGGAAAAACAGTGAATGTTGAAGTTGAGGTCATTGACGGACCCCTTGACTACAATATTATACTTGGAAGGCCATGGGTATATGCTATTACTGCAATTGTTTCTACATATTTTAGAATGATCACCTTTCCACATAAAGGTGTTATCACAATCATCAATCAGCTATCCTTATTTGCCTCTAGTTCGCAGGTAACTAGAAGTGTTATGTTCATTCATGCACCCCAAATCACACTTCAGAACATTGGTGTAGGACTCTTAAAGGATTCCACTCTCATGGGAACCTTTGCATTATCTCCACTTGTGACATCGACAGATATTGCAAGTATAGAGACCTACTACATGATCTCTTCCACTCCATCTGGCTTAAGAAAGAGTACGGGTGATTCTGAAGTTGTTACGTTGGATGAGTTTCTGCTGCCCAACCCTGTTGAGCTGGCATAGCAATCAATCTATCTAGCTTGGGCGGAAAATTCAAAATCATCATCGTTGGTTGTTTGGGTTGATCGTTCATTATATTTTGGTACTCCATCTAATCCTTTTTCCTCAATTTTCTTGACAGATGAGAATATTTTGGAAACCATGATATCGGAAGGAGAACCATGGGAATATTATCTTCATCGCTCTCATCTTACTGATTATGAAGAAAATAATCTTAGTGAACTATATCACCCATCGATCAAAAATTTCTTTTCGAATTCTTTTCCTATTAATGCAATCGATTCAGAGCGAAATTTGTCAAATATTGAAGAAACCATTTCTATCAATATTTCGACCAAACCTGGCATTGTAGAAACATTCATGTAGGCGTATATTGTTCTCCATCAAGACTCGAAACATATTGCTCTCTCTCTCGTGAATTTCATGATGTATTTTCTTGGTCTTACGAGGAAATGTCAGGCATAGATACTAGTATCGTTGAACACACTATTAATATGTACCATGATGTCAATCCACTACGTCAACCCCTTCATCTGAAGAAGGTTGTTGCCATTAAAGCAGAAGTTTAAAAAAATTTGTGTGTTGGATTTATTTACCCTGTTCCACTAACTGAGTGTGTTTCCAACATCGTTCATGCCATGAAAAAACAAGGAACCATCAGAGTGTGCATCAATTATCACAATGTCAATCTTTCTTGTCCAAAAGACAACTATCCTACTCCCTTTATTGACCATATTATTGACGATTGTGCTATATGCGAAATATTTTCGTTCATGGATGGATTTTTCATCTACAATCAAATCAATATACGTCCAGAGGACCAATTTAAGATAGCATTCATCTATCCCTGGGGCACAATCGCTTATCGGAAACTGTCGTTTGGTTTAAAGAATGTTGGCAAAACTTTTCAGAGAGAAATAGATTATGCTTTCAATGACATCAAGCACATTGTTCAACCCTATCTAGATGATTTACCCGCGCATTCACAAAATCAGACTGATCACCCGATGCATTTGAGAGCTATCTTTTTACACTGCCGACACTACAAAATACACCTCAATCCACATAAATGTGTGTTTTGTGTTGGTTTTGGTCATTTTCTAGGATTTTTTGTCTCAAAAGAAGGAATTTGAATAGACCCATTGAAGGTCCAATCCATTCTTGATTTTCTTGCACCATCAAATTTAATTCATTTACAGAAATTTCAAGGAAAGGCTAACTTCCTAAGGAGGTTAATACCCAACTACGCTGAAATGGCTAAAGGATTTACTTGGCTCTTGAAAAAGGGGATTCCCTTCCATTGGCACCAAGTTGTGCAAGCTTATTTTGATGTTGTCAAGGATACTCTTGTCTAGGCATCATTAATGTATCCCCCCAATTATCAGAGTGATTATTTCTTATATATCGCCACAACTGATATGACCATTGCTATGGTATTGGTCCAAGTAGAAAATGGGTTAGAACATTTGATCTATTATTTGAGTCGTAATCTCAATGATACAGAAGTGAAGTATTTGTACATAGAAAAGCTTGCCTTGGAAGTTGTTCAAGTTGTCCAAATATTTCGCCACTATATCCTGTTCCAAAAGACCATTGTCATTTCGGATCGCAACCCCATGACTTACATCTTATCATGTCAATTGCTGGGAAGCAAGTATTCAAAATGGATTGTCATTTCGCAAGAATTTGATTTGGAATTCATCAAATCCAAGTCAAAGAAGTCTTTAGTTTTGGCTGAGCTTCTCTGTGACCTTCCCTCTAATAATACTTCTACTACATCGAAACCATTTATTCCTGACAAGTCTCTGTTTCTGATCAGATAATCTGATCCTTGGTATGGATATTTTATCATTTATCTCCAGACCCATACTTTTTGGCCTGATACCTCTCGCTCTAACCAGCGACGTATTCGATACCAAGCCAAATATTATCTTATCGTTGGCGATACACTTTATCGTCGTGGTTTCGATACAATTTTAAGAAGGTGCCTCACTCATGAGGAGGCCGAAAAGGTTTTAAATGATTGTCATGCCGGGGCTGGTGGTGTACACTTGTCTAGATACGCTACCATGCAGAAGATACTCTGTGATGGTTACTTTTGGCCTACCATATTTCGCAACTGCATCCTCGCGGTCAAAAGTTGTCATGCATACTAGATATTTGATCGTAAAATCCGCAAACCGCCAGCGCCAATGCATCTTGTTCTCTCTGTGGTACCATTTTCAAAATGGGGCATTGACTTCATGACTTGTAACCCTCGTTCATTTGGGGGGCATGGTCATATTCTTATCGCAGTAAACTACTTTACCAAGTGGGTCGAAGTGATGCCTACATTCAACGACACAGGACAAGCAGTTGGATTATTTTTCTTCAATCATGTCATTGCATGGTTTGGGGCCCCACAGGCTATAGTCACAGATCATAGTAAGAATTTCCGTAACCACATGATGACTGAGTTAACTACCAAATTAGGACTGTCACATGCTAGTTCTACTCCTTATTATCCACAATCAAATGGACAAGTTAAGGCTATTAATAACATTCTTAAATGAATGCTTCAACGAATGATAAGAGTTCATAAACGAAACTGGAATTTGATCCTGTACTTAGCCTTGTGGGCATACCGAACCTTGGTGAGAAATGCAACCAGATTTACCCCCTTTTCATTGGTGTATGGTCTAAAAGATATCTTTCCAATCCAATGTGAAATACCCTCATTAAAACTCGCAATCGTCTTGTTACCTGACATCTCAAATGAAGAATCGCATCTTTTTAACCTCATCCACCTTGATGAAATGCATCATGAAGCCCAATTGGCCAACGAAGCGCATAAGAGACATATAAAGGCGCTATATGACAAGCATGTCCAGCCTTGCATTTTCTCAGAGGGCGACTTGGTCCTTCTTTATGATCAGGAAGCTGATGTAATAGGTACAGGGAAATTTGAGTCATTATGGCATGGACCATATATTTTCAAAAGATTTCTTGCTAAGGGTGCCTACGAGTTGGTGGATTACAATGGAATTCTATTGGTGCAACCCCGAAATGGGTTGTGTTTGAAACGTTACTATGCTTAATCATGAGCGTAGTAATTTTTTGCATTATATTTTATATATATGTTGTTGCTTTTCATTCACTGTCTTAGTTTTTTTTTTAGATTTTTCTTGACGTTAGTAATCCGCTTTACATTTCATCACAGATGTCTGAATATTTGGAACCATTTTTTGGGTATCCTGATGGTGCTAGTCATAGTAGGCAGAATCTATCCCCTGCAGCATGGGCCATTTTTGCTCCGAACGGCGAGTTAGTGAGTTTTCAAGGGATTTGTATCAGTAGATCGACAAACAATATCACTGAGTATAGCGCATTGATCAAACTTCTCTCTGATGCCATTTCATTTGGTATTAACCACATCATCATAAGGTTAGACTCACAACTTGTGGTATTACAACCTACTAGTGTTTATACTGTTAGAAATCCAACATTGCATCGCTTGTTCCTAAGAGTTCAACTTTTGGAAAGACACTTTGATTTTATTCAATATCAACACATTTCTAGAAACTTGAACACATTGGTTGATTCTTTAGCGAATTATGTTATAAACAGAATTTTGCAACACATGTAAATATACATTCACATAATTGAATAGGATTGCACAATAAACATGAGAAAACACTGAAATCAAATATATAGATAGTTATAGTTTTTACAAAAAAAAATTCCTAAGACATATTGGTCATCTGACCTCAAAATGTATGCAACATGTCAAAAGTAAACTAGTGATGCTCATGGTAACATGTTATCGATCTAGCTATCCTACGCAGTAACTGCATCCATCGGTTAGGAATGCCAATAGTGTGGCGCTTCAGTCGCATGGGTAACTCTTCGATCTGGCAATCCGGAATCCTAAAGGTCAACCCCTCTATGTGATGTTGAAGCTTAGACAGAGTCTCAGCCATTTCTAAATCCTGAAGGACTGCTCTCCCAACAGCCCTCTCTGATGGCTCATCTGCTCCATGCTCTAGTTCCTCCATTGGTTGAACTTGACCAACATCTACATTACATTAAAACTTTAGTTTAGTCTTGGGAAAACATAAAAATAAAAAAACATGTATAAACCTTAGAAAAATCAAAAACATGGTCAAAACATTCTTATCGATTTTACCCCACTGAGCGCCTTCTGGTAAAGCTAAGTTTGGATCTCCTCAGAAATAAACGCCTACGTATGCATACTCATTGATGGCGATAACCTGTCGCCTAAACTAGGCGAAGAACGCATTCGAGAACACGATGAACGATCGACCTACATGTCTAGAAATTATTTATACCCATCTCTGCATCCTCGAATCTCTAGGGTTAGACACACCCAGCGTCACATGTTGAGGCTACATCAGTGGAATCTTCTCTAAGGAAAAGAAATGAGGATTGAACCATAAGTGAAGTTTTTTTTCCTTCCTCCCTTTTCCTTGCTCAGTTGTTATTTTATTTGAGAAATTACAGCTTCATACCAGTTGAAAACTATTGGCTCCATGCACTCTAACGCATACTGCATATAAGATCTATTCACTACATGTAGTGTAACGGTGCCAACAAGCTTTACGATCATGAATAGAATGGTTCTCAAAGGAAATTCATGAACGTCACGGATGTTTATTTTCCCATCCTTACTTCGCTCTGCCCCTAGATAGCAATATTGCAAAACATAGTCTCTCACCGTCTCTCCTCCGAGAGCAAACCCTGAGAGACAAATGGGTAAGCCTCTCCTCGACAAGCCTATCAGAAAATATACGTCCTCCACTTTAATAGGAACCACTTTTTTCCTAATGTGAAATGCCTTAATTGGCGGATCCCATGCACAAACTAGGAACTCCAAAAGTTCTATTTTTTGCCTCATACCTGACAAGCAGAAGTACTTTAATAACCCACAACCTCTTAGGCTCTTACAGTACCTGGATCAATAAGCGCAATCATATTTTTTTCTTCATGCTCTCTTTCTCTCCAAGTAATCGTCATTCTAGTCTGATGAATCCCTGAAACATAACCATAAGACTCACTAGACTCATTTTCATGCAAAAAATTAGGCAAAATTTGGGTACAATGGAAGAATCAAGAATGTGAATTGCGCCCAATGCAGTCTTGGTCCATAGACAGTGTGTTGCATATGCAACTAGGCTTCATTTTGGGTGCTCTACAATGCAGTTTTCGATGCTCAAGGGTGCATTTCCCTCTTTGGAAAAATAATTTACCCTAAGGGGCCCAAATCCCTAAAAATTTGCAGTGAAATGAAATGAAATGACTAATAATAGAAAGATATGGTTTATGGCACCAACCTGGATCAAACAGTGATTAAAACCGTCCACAAAATCGATTGCAATCAACGGCTGAAGTTCGGGGGAAAAAACAGGTTCAGAGCTCCAAAATGAAAATGGTAACTTTCAAATGGTAAAAATGAATAGTAAAACTCTTTTAATTAGTCATTTGATTATTTGAAAATCATATTTGTTGTTGTGACTATGGTTTTAGTCTATTTTTATCAAGAAATGGGTATTTTTAATCCATTTGATGTTGTTCTGAACAGGGTTGCAACCGATGAACAAATTAGTCATGCACATTTATTTCAAGAGTGATTTGACCATAAAGCATACTTTTATCCTTATTTTTAGAGCTTTGATAAAAATGAAAAAGGAACTGAATTGCACTTTTATCTCTTTTTCTAGCTTCGTTAACAGTGAAAAAGGAACCCCTCGAGTCTTCTTTTAGCTCTTTTCAGACTTCGATAATGTGAAAATATTTCCAATCACTTGTATTTTCGAGCTCATAAAATTAAATGAATTTATATCTACTCAGTAAAAGTTTAACCCTTTTCCAGAATGAGATAGATTATTTACGAAAAGGGAATGCCTTAGTCGAACATGGCTAGGAGGTTTTCTCAGATATTATTTTACACTTTTTCGGATCTGAGCGACAACTTTACGAAAAATTACTTATGGAGTTTTCTTTTGTCCTCTTTTTAAAACTCCCTAATTATGAAAAAGTATCAGGTTGTCACTTTCGTTAGGCTCGTTAAAACATAAAATAGCAACAGGCTTGTCGATCATGGCAAGAATCAAGTTTCATTCATCACTAGACTCGTTAAATTATTAAATAGCGATACATTATTTGTCTGAAGGGTTGAATTATAGATCAAGCATATTTTATCATCCTCAATCTTGTTAAAAAATAAAGAGGTACTGGTCGAAAAATGATCGAGGAAAATTTGAGAAAGTGAACAGAAATTTTATGGTAGCAGGTCGCTCTTGAACATGACACTTCACTCCATCATCTTGACTGTTTGGGTTGGGTAATCTTCTTGACGGTTCATTCATACCTATGGTTCATCATAGCTTGACTTTGGTTTTGGGTCAATGTTTCCAACTCATCTCAGTGTCACTGATATGTTCAAGAGAAGTCATCCAATGAATACTCATCCTTCTACAATACTCAGAAACCTTCATTATCATGACATTAATCCCTTAACATAGCTATATCAAGTCATATTTTGTCTCTAAAATCAGTAACTCCCATTTCACAATAAAGTGGCTTCCTGTCGACATCAAATCATCATCCAGGAAGTTTACTTAGAAACATCATCTTCCAGTACCATGAGGCTTGTTATAGCATCAACAAGATCCTCGCTTCCAAACTTTTGACCGAAAGATTTTGTTTGGTGTTTGACATGAAATCATCTATTCATTCCTTACAAAATGCACTGCAGTACCTTGAGGGCCATTAACATCAATGGTGGTTCTCTTGTGTTTGTTAACGGATCACATAATTGGCTAGTAATCAAACGCTGTCCTACCATGTTTGACTACAAATCATATATTCGCATGGATAGACTTGTACCTGAATGATCAAGTGAACAAGATAAGAAGACCCTGGATCTAGTTTCAGCCATTTGGGCTACAATTTAAATATTGTTGTACACATCATCTGTACGATGACCTTACATAGAGATCGTCATTCGAACATGGGCCTATATCTATAGGCATGTCTGTATTGGGCAACATTCTAATGTAGACGACTTTCTGCACTATGTACATGTTATTAGATAGTTTATGTCCTAAGCATGGGAATGCTTTCCCTCATAAATTCGTGATCAAGAGGATATATCATGATGTAATGTATTGTAATATTGATGCAAGTCTCCACTCCGCTTTAGTTCCAGCCCATCACAGTGTAAAGCATCTCATTCAAAAAATATTGCTATTATTTTGACTTCATGCTTTAGGGGGCAGTTGTTATAGGTCAATTTGGGCATCATTCCCAATGACCTAGTTAAACAAGACATCATCCCCAAAACCAATGAAATAGTGTCTATCATCCCATATCATTTTAGTTGCTACATGTTCTAAGACAAGAACAAGAAAAAATCATCCATGACTTCCATTGCAAGGTTTCCAATATTTGAATTACATGTTATATCACCTATGAGCTCACCAACGCAGCCTCTCAAGGGACTAACTACTTTTCATATGCAGTTACCTCCATTCAAGAGTGCTCAGCAAAGCACTTCCCGACATTCAAGAGTGCATTGGTCAAATGGGAGCGAAATTCTCATTGTTCCGAAATCTCCACATGGCCAACACCTTCTAGAAGAGTCCATATGTGTCAAAATTCAAATCCATGTGTCCATCTAACACCTCTGAGCTTGGGAAAATGTCTTTCCTATTATTAGAAAGCCATTGATTGAGAAACCACCTTTAGTTTCACTATAAATTGAGAAAATATCCTAGTGCTAGGGAGGGGATAAATTTGTTAAATAAATGTTGTTGGATTCTCAATTGAGTGTGTGATAGGAATGATATGTTGTTGGTGAGATGTTTATTGTGATGAGGCTGGGATGATGCTGGAGGTGATCACATCAAATAGATCTGTGGTTGTAACTTTCCCCTTCTATCCATTAATAAATATTTTTGCTCATTTTCCCGTATATGTATATGTTTATGCTTCTACTTTTCATACCATGGATTCTTAACAGATATATATGTTTCATGTTTCATCGATTTAACTGATTAAGACAAATAGGCATCTATATATTGCAATCTCTTTGTTGTTTAGTGTTTATACTTGCAGGAACTAGTCTGGTGATCATATTTGGATTGGATGCTATAGCAAGAGACACAGAAGGAGAATAGGAAGCGCTTGGATCACAAGTAAGTTCTTCTATCGTTCTGTGCATCTATTTACTCTTAGAGAAAGTGTCTGCAAATTCTTTGATCGGTTGTTCTAAATGCATAGCACCACATTTAGGGAATGTGTTTTATCCGATATTCATAATTCCGCATAAAAATTAGCCTTATGTAATTCAAGTTTCAGTAAAAGAACCTATTTCTTTGTAACCTTGATTGAGTGGATGCTTTTCTACACTATAACCACAACATCCTGAATTTTGTGGTGTTCCAGAAAACCAAATTGTTAAGTCTAATATGTTTAGACAAGGGCACTTTCATACGATTAGTAATGATATCTGAAATCATCTTATACACGATGTTACATAGGGAGTTAGGCCAGTATTCCTTAAATGTAGAAACTTTTGAAACTTTTGATATCATAGTAATAAAAGTCAAATTTAATGCGACAAATATATAATAATATTTCATCAATTCCTAAACTACAAGGAGAAAATATGGCCCCATAATATCCATAATAAGAAAAAGGAGCTAAACTAACTAGCCATCCAGTCAAGGCATCTTATCCCTGGAAAAATTCTTTAAAACAACCATTGGCTCCTCTAATGTGATCATCCTCTCAAATTTCTATTGTACTCCTCATCGAACATAAGTGGGTATGTGTTGATGACTTCCAATTTTTTATCAATATTAACCCTATATTTGGCCAGATTTAGGTCTCCAAAAAACCAAACAACCCCCAAATGAAGATCCTTAAGTGATGAAATACAATTTTCCTTGTCATCCTTTGGTTCCAACATAGTGTTTTCACGCCTCCTATTAGAGGCAAATTTGTGTAATTTTTTCATTTTTCCCCCTTGTGATCCAAATGGCACGAACTTTCAATTGTTATTCCTCCTCTCGATAAATAAGGATCGCCATCTAACAACCTTCCAAAGCCACAACCAAAACCTTCAATGATGCAGATAAATAATCAGGATGAGAAGAATCAAACAATGAAAAACCTCCTTCTTTAGGTCTCCAAGTTTCTAATAAACTAGCTCTGTCTTAATAGTACCTAAATGATCTACTCGATCTTCCCACATGGACCACACCAATTCCTCGAACTCCACATTTTTTATCCAGGAACGATTGAACTTAAAATTTAGTCGCTACCAATCACCATCCTCACACCAATGTAGTAAAATAGGATCATGACCAAACAACCCCACTAAAATAACCTAAGAACAAAATAAACATAGCCGCTCAAATAGGTTCTCATCGATTATAAAATTATCCAAACGTTTCACAATACCAACCCATCCTGATCTACCATTTCTCCAAGCCAGTTTAAGGAGCACATGCAATATATCCACCAAACGGTTTGAACCAAAAGGGTCCTTTAAATATTCCTCCAAATGATCCAATTTACAACAAGAACCCCAAAATTCATTTGTTGCCACAGTTAGATTCAAGTCACCACCCCATAATAGGAGAACCAATATTTAGAATACCACAACACTCCATGCATCAGTCTCAAAAAAATTGTCTTGAATCATAAGGTGCATATACATTTAATATATGGAAATGCAACTTTGAACCCCTAGAAAATGTAGATAATAAAATCCCTACAGAATATTTATATGCCAAAAAATTAACAACCTATGGATCCCACATAGTAGTTAAGCCCACAGATTTTCCACTGGAATATGATGCACAAACCCTCCATCCAAGAAAATTATTTAAAAGGAAAGGCCAAGCCTTATTCCCTAACATCATGGTCTCTTGTAATAGGATGACCGAGGGATGTTGCACATTAATCAAGTGTTGCAGGGAAACTCTTTTAGAGGTTCCCCCAAGCCCCTTGATATTCATTGAAATAATTTTCATGAAATATTCTTATCCATGGGAAAATAATCTCTAAGGGTATAGATAGGAGAAATCAAACCAAGAGGCAAATAAACTTTGTCTAATCCCGCCAACTGGTTATTAATATCCCCACGAGAAACATTCTCGCCCAACATAACCTTTTTCAACTTAGCATAGTGCTTATTATGAATGGTAACATTTTGTCAAGATCTATGGCTAACATTCATCACATCCATAGACAATAAATTAGAGTGGATGGATAGAGGCTCCATGTCTAGAGTTGAGTTAAGTCTTAGGAACTCAATATCACTCCACAACGAATTTGTGGGAAAGTGGATTCCATTAAATGAACCAAACTTTATGACTGAAGAAATAGGCACCAAAATAGTATTTTACTCGTCCTAAGGGGTAGACACAAGTCCTTCTCGAATACCAATAGATACGGAGTTAGTGGGATGATTATATAAAAGAGGGAGAGAGGAAAATTTATAGGAAATCCAACAGTTTCTAACCTGGACCATAGGATTTTTACAGGGAGGTGAATAACAAAGAACCATCTCCACAATTTTAAGCTAATCAATCCCAATATCTAGATGAGGATCCTCATAAATATTAAAAGGAGAAAAATTGTCATTATGGTAAATAGAAATAGACCTGAAACCCGAGAATTTATCAATGGTTCCCTCCACAACCGATTCCATACCAATAACACTAGGATTAATAGGAATAGCATGATGAGTACCCCGATAGGGTGAAAGCATGCCCCCATGTTCATCAACAAAAACCTGATCAAAATTCGATGAACCGCCCATAGGCAACATCTGCAAGACCCCCATCCTCAAATGTGCACGATGAGAAAAAACAAAACGGCGAGGATAGTTTGCAAGGAGATGTTCAGTCGCATGGAAAACCAAGCATCTAAAGGGAATTCCCCAATAATAAATGTGTTATATTAGAGTAATTTCGTGCCAAATTAAATCCACCTTAGCAGGGAGTCCACTAGAAAAATCCATTTCAATGAGAATTTGTGTGATTCTTTTATCCATGTCTCCCATACTGTGCTCCTCCAAATAAGTAATTATCCCAATAAATTCCCTATATCCACCAAATTTAGTGGTGACATGGGTACTCCTTGGATGAGGAATTAAATTATGCATCCAACGAGTGCTCCCACTCAAAATTTGAGTAAAACTATGGGGAGATAAGTTGAAAATATGACTTGAACAAGTAGTTTTTATTTTTTCCCTCCAAAATTTGATGAGGTAATCCAATATTATTTAATTATTTCCACTATGATTTTATAATATTCCTTAGGAAGCCCATTTTAGACCTCACAATTTCTTTAATGAAATTTTCTCAGGATGTCAACATGCAGAAAATGGAAACAAAATCAACTATTTAATAGTAAAATTATCTTAGGCCTCTAATTGATAACCAAAACCCAATTAGACTCACCCATTAATTCATTTGCAGGCCATCCATCCTCCTGAATTCCCATCGACCAACTAATCCCCATTGTTCTAGATCGATGACCCTATCCCAAAAGACATCTGAATCAAATATTAGTTGATGAACCCCCTTCGCGACCTTGGCATTTTTTTTTCCTCCCACAAGGTGGATGATCAAGAGCAGAAGGACAATCAACTGAGCACACATGACCTGAAAAAATAGAATGAACTTTTCTAATGAATGAACCAAGATAAGATGTTAAACCAACATGCACAGGCCTCACAAACAGATTCTCCACCTTCATAAATGCATGGACAAGTGCATTATAATTTACAGAGGATATCTCCTACATGTCATTGATATTTTCCCACACATCCCTAAGACCAGTTGTCCCCATCATAATCACTTAATTGTACGCTTAAAATTCACTGGCTAAACAAGTGAAAGAAAACAAGGACAATACGAATTACTAAAATTCCTTCAAAATTAAGTATAACAAGACTCCCACTTTGACATTGGATGTCACACCCACCAAGAATAAAAATCGCCCTAAAACCCAATGAAGAAAATCCATGACGATACAATAAAGAAAGACACCCAAGAATCATCCAGATGCCCACAAGGAACAAAGAATGGACAAAGAACGTCGAAATAAGAAGGAAGAAGACCTGACAAAATGGAGCAATATAATAGCCATGTAGATTAATCAATCTAGTATTAAGGAAGCAACCACCAAAACACAAAATCTAAGCATTAAAAGGTAACACCCCACTACATTTTCACGGTGCTGGATTTCACCAACATGTAAAGGGATATCCCCAAAGAGAAGTCCTAATTATACCTCACATTGTTTGGTGTAGTAGTCCCATCCGGCTATACGGTCCCATTGTTGGAAAGGTTTCAAAGATATGTCTTGATTACAATCACACCTAAGAGATCACAACACCTCTTCTGGCAGCAAGTGTGTAAGATTTGTGAGACACCCAATGTAGGGTGCATGGTGGATATTCCACGGCTGGTAAATGAAATAGAGCCTCCGATTAGAAATTAATAGTACTATCCTAAAGGGGGACCAGGGAACAAAGAGAAAGTCTTGTTGATTACATGTAGATTAGTCCACATAATAAACAACAATCATGAAAGCATAACAACACTTGTTCAACAATTACCATATCTAAGAAACGAAGTAGTTCATTAGACTTAGTATGTAATTAAACCAACATATATCGTAAACATAACAAGAATGGTCCTACTACATCCATGATACATGTATGAATAAGTGTTGACTCATAAAGATTTTGATTATGAATGAAAGATCCCAAATACATTGTTACATAGATGAAACACTAGATCCAGTAGTGGAACATGAAGCCACAAATTTATTCTCCAAAGAATGATCTATCTCATATGTACTACAAGAGAAGCCAAGTCAAGAATCCAAGAATCCAAACCCTTAGCTTGAGTTATGAGGATCTATTTATAACTAATGGAAATGACCTTTGAGCTTCCTCATGACTCTTCAACTCCTACAACTTTTCATATTCTATACATGACTCTTTACATTCCATATGTGGCTATTCACATTCTATATGTGTATCTTGGACTCCATTACATCCCATTTATTAAAAATAAAAATTACATATGAGACGGTGGTGGTATAAAACAAAATTACAATAGGACAAAGTCTTATCAAATTGACAAATTGTTTGCTTCCTCATGGAGCTCATTGGTGATGTATGTGTGCCATGTTATGAACTCCTTATGATATGATATTAACCCGAACAGGAAATTCCCCTACATAACGCATCTTCACCTCTAGTTCCTCTATTAATATGGTCTTGGAGGTTGACTGTACATTATTCCATAGCCATGAAAGTTTCATGTGAGATTTGACTGGTGTGATGGCATATTGCAAAATAATTTCTTTGGTGATCTCCAAGCCTTCCTATTCTGATGTGTGCTTGATTTTTTCTATGTACTGCCTGACATCCTAGAAGATGATTTCCTTGAATTTGATTTATTCAAGTGATCCTATTGATGATATCCCGTGTTTTTTTTATGGAGGCTTGAAACCATTGTGAAGTTGATTATAATTGGAAATAGTACTAATCAATTTTTCTCTAAGATGCATGTATTTTTGATGGTGGAGTCTCAACTGAACTCTGTCTATCTCAGCGAAAATCCTGTCTTTTCTTTTACAAATGCTGTGGAGCATATGGATACTTGGCATCCCAATCCTGAATTTGGTTTATCACTTTTTTTTCCACTTTTAGTATTTTTACCACTTCTTGTGCTTTCTTCTGAACGCTAATGAGAGGAGCAACCACTTGTTGTAGAAGTATCATCTCATCATACAACCGTGCCATGGTGTCCTCCATTGGCCCCAGTTCCTCTTGCATGGCTAGCTAAAATTATGTTGTATTGAAGTTGTGTGAAGATAATTTTTTATTCTCTGTCGTAAGATGTTTTGCCTATTTCTTCAATGCAACAAGTTCTCTCCTTAATCTAGCATTATCATTCAACAAATATTCAAATTTATCCTGCGTTTTTGTAGAAAAATCAACATTTGTTTTCATGATTTCCCTAGGATTCCTTCTGGTATAGGCAGTTATCACCTTCCCTATAGATACTGAGACTTGGTTCTAGGGATAATTTGAGAAGTATCTTTGTCTCTGCTACACTATCCTCTTCTTGTGTTGATCAAACGTGACAATGCACACATCCATGACTCTATCCTCAGTTGGAGGTGTGATTCCCATTTCACCAAAATGGAGATCACCACCCATGAGAGTAGGCTCCTCTGGAGAACCTGGTGTTAAGGTCCTATAATAATAGGTATCATAATTTTGAATTGAATATGTTTAGTATTGTAATATTGTACATACATTTTCTTTTTGCAAATGTTTTCCATATTAAAAAATGAAAAGAGAGTATGTCCTAAAAGAATAATCAAAGGACCAAAAGAAAGAAATATCAAAAAAGATATAAAACATGAACCCCATAAAAAGAAACAAAAATAAATTCTGAAAGTTTTGCACATTCAAATGTCACTACTCTTAGTTTACTTTAATTTTGCAACTAAAATTGTGTGCAGCTTGTCCAAAATGCCACAATTCATGATGATCATACAGTCTAATCTTGATTGCTCATGCCTTTAAATTTCATGTTATAATATTTATCGAATAAAGATCTGACCAAACCATTTAATCTTGGCAGATCAGTAGTTAGGTAGAGAATAAAAATGAGCTCATAAGTTTAATCTGAGCCATTGGAAGATATCAGGTTAGAAATAAGTTAGTTTGCTTATCAAAAGAAAATAAAAGGGTCAGCAAGCTCAAATGCACCCAATAAAGGAAATAAAGAATATTAGTATAAATAAAGGGTAGGTAGGATACTTTCAAAATTTATGGAAAGCATCATTTGGTTTATTTCTTATCACTAATATCTTTCTAACATTTCCCCTTATCAATAAAAACCCTTTTCCCCTTTGGAAACCATTTCCTCTTGTCCTAACCCTTTTTCCCATCCTAAAAACCCTTTTCCCCTCCTAAATCCCCTTTCCCTTATTAAAACCCCTTTTCCCGCTTGAATAAACTTTATATTTTCATGAAATGAAAAAACCCACTTATTCAAAGTTTTAAAGCGCGAGACGAAATATTAAAGCGGGTCCCACTTTCCTTTGAATTAACCCTTCTTCTTTATATATTCCTCGACCCCCCTTATATCATTTTAACTCTCTACATATATATTTCTTGAACCCATTTCATAGCTAATTTCCCGACCCCACCTCTTTGAAAACCCCCAAATCATCTTGTCGCTCGATCACCATTGCTCAAATCAAACAGTCCCCGATCCCTTTCGCACTCCCCACTGTTCAAAGTTTAAAACAGAGTGGGGGTGAGAAATGGGTGGTTTCACTCTCTCGCTCCCTTGCCACGCAGCACCACCACATTTTCTCACACCCTACCAGTCCCAAACCGGTAAACCATCCTTCGTTGTGCGATAACCACTAAATTTTTTCCAATGCATGCGATGAAACCACCGTTATTTTCAATGTTAGAACCCTCGTGTCATGTGATAAATCCCAACGTTAAAAATTAATAAAACCCCACCCTAATATTTATTTCAGATATCTCTGTTGATTTGTGAAAGAGACCAAAAGCCATTGCTAACCAGAGATGAAGCCTCACTGCAGTCCAGACCCCTTCTACAGACCCACCAGTTCCTTGAAAACCTGCTCGCCTCCCTGTAAACCTTTTCTTTCATTTAGAGTCGTTTTATTTTGCAGGTGATTAATAGAACCAGGCAATGGATAAACATTTTGATACTAGTTCCAAATTGTTTACTCCAGACCCACAGGATATGAATTCGAAAGTTTTTTTTACTCAGCAGAAGATTATGTACAACAGAAAGAGACAATTGAAATAGAGATAGTGATTGTTACCATGGATAATGCATCTACACCAGCAACTTCAAAATTCATATAAAGTACTCTCCAGGACACATTTTTTATTCTACATGAAGTTAAAACATGTCTTTTTAGTAAAAACCCACATTTTCAAAATACACAGAGGTGGATGAGATTTACCGCAAGATGATGAAGATCAAACTTCCATATGAAGAAACGTTGGAGAAATGGTGTGATTTACTATAAATGTGAAAGAGAATACAAGTGAAAGAACATACAGATGAAAGAAGACAGATGAAATAACAAACAGTAACATTAATCCAAAAAAATAGGGACAGATCTCAGTCAATTGAAAGGTGTCACTACCTTTTTGCATAAAGATATTTTATTTCCTTGAATAAATCCTAGTCAGTTGACAAGATATTTTTTGTAATAATTTGTATAAATACTTCATCATTTCGAAGTATTGAGGGTGGATTTCTGAATACTTCCATGGCTAATTGATCCATTGCCTAAGGGTTATTGTACCATTTCCAGTTAACAGATAGGACAAGATATAAAGAAATTTCTTTACAGGATTCATCTGTTGAGTTATCTCAGTGAAGTATATATTTCAATTGTTCATTTTATTTCTAACTATTCCATAAACTTTAATGTGTTCTAAATTTGAATGTTATAACAGGAATTTTACTCCAGAATTTGTTTAAACTTTTCACTCTGCTTTGAACTGTTGTACATTTCTATGTTTTCTTCTGATATCTAGTTTAGAGAATTCTTAATTGCCCTCTAATCCCGATTTACTCCTTCATCCTTTTTCATTATCTGTTTTAAGGAATTCTTAACTTCTCCTTGATCCCGATTGAAAAATCACTTCACCATTCAGCCTTGAGATCTGATTTTGCTCACCTATCCTGCCCTGTAACACTTTCTTTGTAATTTGATTATGTTATGTTTACAAAGTATATTGACTCCATAGCCCAATGGAAAATGGAAAAGCACCTATCTATCTAAATCATTAATTCCACCAAAAAATCAAAATCAACCCAAAATAATCATACATAACTATCCTAAAATTTATTAAATCAACAAAGTTAAATCATTAAGAGAGAGCCCTCTCTAAGTTTAGGAAGGCTAGATCCTAATCTCCAAAAGTGGATGATAGTTACCTCTGATATTTATTTTTAACGCCTATAAAAACTCTTAGAAATTTCAGAGTGATAACATATTGGCGACCATATTGGGGAAGATTCACTCCCTAGTTAAAATAAATCTTAAAGGAAACAATTTTCCTCATTTTTTACTTTAAGTTTTTAAAGTGTTGTTCCAATTTATCATTGGAAGTTAAAATTATGGCTTCTAAAAGAACATATTATACCAGGGCTCATCTTGACCCATGGCCTGCTACAATTGTTGATGACCCTGACATAATTTTAAGAAAACCTAAAAAAGTAGAAATTATAGGAAGTAGTAGTCAGTTAATCAAAGAAAAACCACTTCCTAAGGAGTTATCAAGCATACATAATATTAAATTTGATCTATCATTTGAGCATTCTTTATTTTGTACCAAATCTAAAAACTCAGTCCATGATATTTTAATAGACCCTAATTTTATTCAATTTATTGAATCAAAGAAGGAGACTATGCAACTTGATTTAGATCAATAGGTTCTAGATACTTTTGACAAAATTGATGTTTTAACCTCAACTTTAATAAAATATATAGACGAAGCCTATTTTCAACAATCAGTTGAACTAGTTGCCTTAACTGCTGCTACTCCTAAGCATTCTACAATACCTTCAGAAACTGTAAATACAACTTTATTTAGTTCCACCTCACCTATAATCTCCACCAAGGTCCCACAAAACCATTCATACCTAAACTTCCTCTCCAACCTAACATTCAAGTTCATCTTTAAGCATTTCAAGTTCATCTCCAAGCACCACTACTTTACCTCCTAGTCAAGTTATAATCTTAGCCATGGCAGCCAAATATGCCCCTTTGGCCTTACAGGCCCCTTTACATGCTATGCCACAAGATTACCAGAGTAAAAATTTTCAATTTGATGGTACTGGTCAGTATACTGCTCAACAACATGTAAATAAAATGACAGATTGTTTTAAATTACATGAAGTTGATGAAGATGATGTACAAATGAGATTATTTGCACAAACACTAGCTGGAGATGTTAAAAAATGGTTTAAATCTTTACCTGCTGGCCATATTTTTTATTTAGTTGCTTTCCACCGATTGTTTATCAGTAGATGGGAAAGAAAGAAAAACCCTCTCCAGATATTGTCTGAATATGAGAACATTAGAAGAGCTCCTAATGAATCTGTTCAGGATTACTATATTAGGTTTAACAACATTTACAATGCAATTCCAGTGAATATCAAACCTCCACCAGACTTAGCCCTAATCAAATTTCCAGATTGTTTTGACACTGATATGTCTTATCAGTTAAGAGAAAGAAACAAAGAAACTTTAGAATAGATGCAGAGTAATGCAGTTAGTGTAGAAGCTAAATTACTAGCTAAAAGAGCTAGGATGAGGAATGAGAGGAAAGTGACCATTAAGGAAGAACCATATACTTCAGATGTGAAGATAAATAGTTTTGCTAAAAGTGTAGAAAGACTAATGGATAGACTAGAGAACATGGAAAGAAAACCTTGGTGGGAAAATCAACAAGGTCCCCAAATTAGAAATCCCAACTTGAGGAAAAATCCTAACACTGGTAAATCAAGAGAAGTTGTACCCAATCAACAGATTATACCACCTTTCCAAGAAAAATATGTTGAAAGTTCACAACAGCATGAAGAAGACCGGGACACCCAGATAAACTTAATGGGAATAAACAATGAAAATGTTATTTTTCTTACCCATGAAGAACAAGAGTTGTACATGTTAAAGCAATTACAATTAGAATCTGGAGAATCCTTTGACTACAAACAAGGCTATGAATCTGTTATATACGAAGTTCATAAACAATATAGCCTTAGAATTAAAAAGAACACAGAATCTCATATTAGGAAATCAGTTCAAACCTAAACCAATAAAACATTAGAAGCTCCTGTGACCAAAATTCTAAAAATTCTCCCTAGAGAAATTTAGAAAAATTTCAACCCAAATATTGTAAACATAACCTCAACTACTACTCAAACTTCAAATGCTACTCAAAAATTTCCAGATAAGAAAAATGAAAACAAGACAGTAGATACACAAACTGAATTACCAACTATTGATAAAGAAGACAAACACACTCAAACCACAATTGGTAATGATGAAATCATTCAATTAAGAAAAACTCAAATGCCATTCAATATCAAAATTGAGATAGCCGAATTGAAAATACTAGTTCCTTTAACAGAGCTGGTGAAAAATGATTCATACAAGGCACAAATTACTGAAACATTAAACATAGGTGAAGGCGAAGATGTTGTTAACCTCAATGATGATCAACCTAATTTATTATTTGGTCCTAAAGTAAATGGTAAACATCAACAAGGGGGTGTTCATCCATTCTATATTATCCTTAACATTCATGATAAAATATTACATAATGCTATGTTAGATTTATGAGCATCTCATAATTTAATGGCTAAAGCAGTCATGGAAAAATTAAACTTAGATAGCACCAAACCATACAAAGACATGTTATCCTTTTATTCTAGTCAAGTTAAATTCCTTGGCCTGATAAAAGACATGTGTGTAACTCTAGTCCAGTGCCAAGCAAAGAGTATTGTTATGGACATAGTAGTTGCTGATATCCCTCCCAAATGTGGTATGTTATTATCTCGCTCATGGGGAGATAAATTATAGGGATCACTGCAATTAAACATGTCATATGCTACCATTTTTTTATTTGGTTAGCAAAGGAAGATTTATGGAGAAACTTTGATGAAATACATGGTAAGTAGTTCAGAAAGAGTGACAGAATTATCCTATCTATCCCTTGCATTCTGATCTAGACTCATTTTTCCTATGTAATTCAGAAAATGACAAAGATAAAATCACAGTTGTAGAAGAAAAATACAAAGAATTTGATAGTGAAAATATAACTCATGAGTCTATGTGGCATTTAGATTTTGATGGCTTTGTAAATAGATTAGGAGCAGGAGATGGAGTATGGATCTACAATTTAGAAAATAATCATTCAGAAGGACATGCTTTCAGATTAAATTTCAAATGCACTAATAACATGGCAGAATACGAATCATTAGTGCTAGGCCTGAAAATCGTAATAAAACTTGGAGCTAAAAGAGTTTCCATCATGGGAGACTCAGAACTCATCATAAAACGAGTTAAGGGAGAGTATCTTTTTAATAACCCTAGACTTACCCAATACAGAGAAACCATTCTAGACTTGATAAATTATTTTCTTGAGACTGACTTTGCTGTTATTTCAAGAAAGTAGAATATGAAAACACATAGTTTGGCTAATTTTTCCAGCACATGTAGGTTACCATTTTAGCCAAATCATTAGTACACAGCTGAGGTAAGACATAGACCAATCATACCTGATAATTTGAATTATTGGAAAATCTTTTCACAAGACTCACAAATTTATAATTTCATGAAATCTGAGGGGGGATTTCAAAACTGTAGTATAGACATAGACTGTACATTAGATTATACCATAAATAACGAGATATATGTAAATGATGTAAATAAAATAGAACCAACTAAATTCACTAAAGTAGAAATAGAAAAAATAGAAACAGTAGAAATTGAGGAATTAATCAATGATGAATCAGAAGTTTTAAATCTCAAAGACAACATTTTGCCTAAGGTATTAGCCCCACTAGAAGACCTCTTTGACTCCAATGATGCAGCTAGAAAACCTAAAATGGAACCTCTAAGGTCAGATAGAGAGGAATGCAACATAGGAACAGAAGAAAATCCCAATCTTATCAAGATATCTAAGGCATTACCTCCAGCTGGAAAGTTGAAGTACATTATCTTATTTAAAGAGTTCCAAGACATCTTTGCCTGGAGTTATGAAGACCTCAAGTCTTATGATACCAGCATTATCTATCATAAGATACCAATTAGAGAAAATTAGAAACCCTTTAAACAAAATATAAGGAGAATTAACCTTGTTCTTATGCCATTAATAGAGAAATAAGTTAAAATAATGTACGATGCTCAAATCATTGCACCCATCATATTTTCTGATTGGGTCTGTAATTTAGTCCCCACTAGAAATAAAATGGGAGAAATCAGACTCTGTGTTGATTTCATAAACTTAAACAAAGTATCATTGAAGGATAACTATCCCCTCTCTAAAATGGAACACATTCTACAGAGGGTAGTAGGGTCATCCAAAATTTCATTACTTGATGGATTTTCTAGATACAACCAAATCCTAGTCCAACCTGAAGATCAAGCAAAGACTGCATTTACCACTCCCTGGGGAACTTTCATGTACTTGAAAATGCCTTTTGGACTGATGAATTATGGAGAAACATTCCAAAGAGCTATGGACATAGCCTTTGCTAAGGAAATCCATGAATTTTTAGTCATTTTCCTAGATGATATCACAATGTTTTCCAAATCAGATAATGAACATCTAGATCATCTAAGAAGAGTATTCATAAAGTGCAGAAATTTTGGCATATCCTTAAATCCTAAAAAGTCACTTTTTGGATTAGAAGAAGAAAAACTCCTAGGACACATTATTTCGAAAGAGGGCATTAAAATTGATACAGATAGAATAGAAGCAATCCTAAATATTATTCATCCTAGAAACAATAGAGAATTACAATCATTTTTAGGCAAAATAAATTTTCTTAGAAGATTCATCCCTAACTTAGCAGAACTAATTAGAAATTTAAACATGTTAAAAAATGATTCAACATTTGAGTGGAAAGTAGAGGCTAAACAGTCTTTTGAAGCAGTCAAATAAGCACTTACTAAAACACCTATCCTCATAAGCCCTAATTTTAACAAGGATTTCATAATTTTTTTGTTTGCTTCAGAACACACCATTGCAGCAGTCTTGTTGCAAAAGAATGATGAGGGTCTTGAATAGCCCATTGCTTTCTTCAGTAAAAATTTGAGAGATGCTACACTAAAGTATAATATCATGGAAAAACAATATCTTGCTTTAGTGAAAGCCATAAAATATTTCAGAGTATACATTCTATACTCTCACATAATAGCATATGTTCCAAACTCAATTGTAAAGGACATTATAACTCAAGATGGGCCTGATGGAAAAAGAGGAAAATGGATTGTCACAATACTATAATATGACATTGAAATCAAGCCTACAAAATTAATCAAAAGCCAAGGTTTAGCCAAAATCATGGCTGAATCGAACTATCGAGCCTTAGACATAAATTTCATTGCTGCCATAGATGATCAAGAAGAGATGGCGACTCCACAAATTAGTGAAGCTTTCATAGATTCACCCTCGTATGCAGATCTTCTATTTGTTTTACTCAACCTACAAGCTCCTCCTAGTTTATCTAAAACTAAAAGTAGATTCTTGAAAATTAAAGCAATGAAATATTGTATCTTAGATAATGCTTTATTTTTTAAAGATCATGGTGGCATCCTATTAATTTTTTTATTAAAAGATGAAGCTGACAAAGTCATGCAGGAATTTCATGCAGGAGACTGTGGAGGACACCTATACTAGAAAACAACTACTAACAAAATTTTGAGGGCAGGTTTTTATTGGCCCACCCTTTTTGCAGATGTCCAAAAGTATTTGACCTCCTGTCACAAATGTCAGATATTTGAAGGGAAGAAGAAACTCTTACCATTACCCCTAAAACCTATTTCAGTACAAATTTCATTTCAACAATGGGTTTTAGACTTCATTGGTGAAATTCGCCCACCCTCCTCTGCCCAACATAAATGGATATTGACAACCATTGATTATTTTACCAAGTGGATAGAAACCATCCCTTCTAGATAAGCCACAGACTCTGTCATTATTTCATTTCTTGAGAACAATATCCTTTCTAGATTTGGATGCCCACAAAATCTCATCACTGATAATGTTGTTGCCTTCAAATCCAAGAAAATGATAGATTTTTGTAACAGATACCATATCACCCTAGGCCATTCCACTGCCTATTACCCTCAAGGTAATGGACTAGCAGAATCTTCAAACAAAATCCTAGTCAAAATCATCAAAAATTTGTTAGAAGATAACAAGAAAACCTGGAATAAAAGGTTAGTGAATGCCCTATGGGCAGACAGACTAACTACTAAGAAATATATTGGTACATCTCCATATCAATTGGTATATGGGATGGATGTTGTTTTTCCATCTTCATTAGGAGTGTCAGTAATGAAAATTATTCAAGAGCTACAAGTAGAACCAAATGACATCCAAAGGATGATAAATCAAACAATTCATTTGCAGCAAAGCAGGGAAGAAGTTTATATCAAATCCCAAATAATTTGAGACAAAATCAAAAAGATCTTTGAAAAGAAAACCAAATCAGATGATTTCTTCATAGGTGATCAAGTACTCAAATGGGATTCCAAAAGGGAAGACAAAGGAAAATATGGGAAATTTGACTTTCTCTGAAAAGGCCCATACATCATTTATGGTTACAGAGGCAACAATGCATTTTTCTTGAAAAAGTTAGATGGAACAAATCTACCAGGTGGACCAGTCAATGGTCGAATGTTGAAGCACTACTTTTCACCAGATTAACCATTAGTTCATTTGTTCTATTTTACCCATTTTAAATACCATATCAAAGTTTAGATTGGAGTGGATGATTATCTTCTAAATTTGAATCCTGAAAAGAAACTTGAAGCTTTAAAAGATATAACATCATATGTTTGAATAAAGGAGATCACAGAAAGCAGTTCCAAGCAAAGAAAAGTCAAAGTTCCAAGGCCACGGATCAGAATGTTCTTGACATCTCACAAGGAGATGCCATCCCCAATTGGAGCCACTGTTAGGGTCCTATAATAATATGGATCATAATTTTGAATTGACTATGTTTAGTCTTGTAATATTTTACATACCTTTTCTTTTTGCAAATGTTTTCCATATTAAAAAATGAAAAGAGGGTATGTCCTAAAATAATAATCAAAGGACAAAAGGAAATAAAGATCAAAAAAGATATAAAATATGAACCCCGTAAATAAATAAATAAATAAATTCTGAATTTTTTGCACATTCAAATGCCAATACTCTTAGTTTACTTTAATTTTACAAATAAAATTGTGTGAAACTTGTCCAAAATGCCACAATTCATGATGATCATACAGTCTAATCTTGATTTCTCATGCCTTTAAATTTCATGTTATAATAGTTAACGAATAAATATTTGACCAAACCATTTAATTTTGGCAGATTAGTAGTTAGGTAGAGAATAAAAATGAGCTCATAAGTTTAATCTGAGCCATTGGAAGATATAAAGTTAGAAATAAGTTAGTTTTCTTATCAAAAGAAAATAAAAGGGTCAGCAAGCTCAAATGCACCCAATTAATGAAATAAAGAATGTTAGGATAAATAAAGGGTAGGTAGGATACTTTCAAAAGTTATGGAAAGCATCATTTGGTATATTTCTTATCACTAATATCTTTCTAACATTTCCCCTTATCAATAAAAACCCTTTTCCCCTTTGGAAACCATTTCCTCTTGTACCCTTTTTCCCATCCTAAAAACCCTTTTCCCCTCCTAAATCCCCTTTCCCTTGTTAAAACCCCTTTTTCCGCTTGAATAAAATTTATATTTTCATAAAACGCAAAAACTCACTTATTCAAAGTTTTAAAGCATGAGACGAAATATTAAAGTGGGTCCCACTTTCCTTTGAATTAACCCTTCTGCTTTATATATTCCCCGACCCCCCTTATATCATTTTAAATCTCTGCATATATATTTCTCGACCCCATTTCATAACTAATTTCCCCACCCCACCTCTTTGAAAACCCCCAACTCATCTTGCTGCCCGATCACCGTTGATCAAATCAAATGGTCCCCGATCCCTTTTGCACTCCCCATTGTTTGAAGTTGAAAACAGAGGGGAGGGTGTGAAATGGGTGGTTTCACTCTCCCGCTCCCTTGCCATGTGGCACCACCACGTTTTATCGCACCCCCTAGTCCAAAATGCCAAACCATCCTTCGTCATGCAATAAACCACTAAACCGTTTCGAAGGCATGTGATGAAACCACCACTATTTTAAATGTTGGAACCCCCGCGTCATGCAATAAATTCCAGCATTCAAAAATAATAAAATCATGCCCTGATATTTATTTCAGTTATCTTTGTTGATTTGTGAAAGAGACCAAAATCCATTGCCAACTAGAGATGAAGCCTCACTGCAGTCAATACCCCTTCCATAGACCCACCAGTTCCCTAAAAACCCGCTCGCCTCCCTATAAACCTTTATTTTCATTTACAGTTGTTTTATTTTGCGAGTGATTAACAAAACCAGGAGATGAATAAATAGTTTGATACTAGTTCCAAACTATTTACTCCAGACCCATAGGATATGAATTCAAAAGTTTTTTTACTCAGCAGAAGATTATGTACAACAGAAAGAGACAATTGAAATAGAGGCTATTATCACAAAATCAAACCTGATAGGCTGCCAATCAAGTTAATCTCATGTAAATATTTCAAGCCAATCTTTTGATTGAGGCTTAGCGTCCTCAACCTGAGAGGGCTCTCTCAAGGGTTAATGATTTTTAATAATAATATAGATGGCTAACTCTATGTGGGGTAAACAGCAGATAAAAATAGATATTGGTTGTAAATCACATTAGCAAGTGCACATTGGGCTTATGGATTCATAATAGCTTCAGCAAAACCAGACAATCTACTTAGCATGGAAGTCAAGGCATATCAGAGTTCGAGTCAAGGAATACATATGTGAAACTGTAAAACACACAGTTAGTTTGTTTATGAAGGAAGTCAGAGCATCAATGATGAATTCTGAGTAACATAAGCAAACACCACTACAATAGGATATTAAAAAGATGTCATCAGAATAAGAACAAAACTAGAACTCTTCATGAATATTGAGTTGGCTAAGTAGAAAACTCTGTATTAATGTTGAAAACAGTCACTTACAATAAACACAATCTTTTTGCTAAAAAACGTCCAACCCTTAGCATTTCGACTTGTTCATCTTTATAGATCATTTACAATCATAGGATAACCTTATCCTCATCTAGATACATCGAATTCCTACTTTTTTACACCTTGCCTAACCATGAGACATGGTATTTATTACAAAATGACAGCTGCAAACCTAATGAACAGTCCTATTACAAATCGGACTCAAACTCATTAACTCTACTCATAAAAACCTTATCTAAAATAGATTACATCATTTTCTAACTAAATTCCCATGAGGTCAAATCCAGATGATAAGCTCCAGCACTTTATGACCTCAATGTTGATCTCCTGCAAACTAGGAAACTGTCCCCTATTTTCTAGGCTTATGATTCTTTGTTTTCTTGAGACACTTTAACCACCATGAACCCATGACTTCGAAGCTATCTGTTGTCAGGAACTGAAATAACATATGTCCAAAATCATCCATAAGTGCTAGCTGTACAAAGTCACCATCGAACTGTCTAAAACAGCAAAAATATACCTACGCTATGAACACAGCACAATTTCGTAGCACTTTTTGTAGCTTAGTCTTTTAACCTATTTGCCTTCAAAATTCTAGTTTCCTTCCTTCGAGATTATCTACATATTCACTTAACACATCCTCCTTAGAAATTTCAAGTCAAAATATACAGGTCTGCCCTTCAAAAATTGATGGAAAAGGGTGAAAAAAGCTGCTACAGCGGTTTTGTAGCGCATTTCACCCTTTTTGCACTGTTTGCGCTACGAAAATGCTGAGTGAGAAGTTTTGTCCGAATTTCTCCAAACTTCAAACCAAAATTTTGACAAAACTTCAGAAAAATACTGGTTCCATCAAAAAAAATAGCCATATGAACTACAAACACCATTTTCATGAGGTTTATTCTTCATTACCCATTTGATTTTCCCTTTGAATTTGTCATTTTGCAGCTTTGTTTTTTAGTTCATCCTAAGACATTTTCAGCTGCGACTCCAAATCTCCCACTTGAATTCTTATTCTTCTATTACTGGCTCTCAAGTGGTTATTGATTTCTCTAACAAATTTAGCTTCTTTGATAGTTGGCACTGTCCATGTGAAAAATTGTTCTGCACCACTTGGAATCTCAGACCTAGAAATAGATTGGCCTTCCCATACTACCTTCATCCTCTTAAACTCTGTTTTTTCAATGTTGTGATTTATGGCCCTCTTTCTCATCATTGAAATCTCTTGGTTTGCTAGCTTCAATCTCTCCTCAAGAATTTGACACTCTGTCATGTGTTCCTTTCCCTTCATTGTCTTGTTGGCTGCATGCTCCACTATTGGTGATGAGAGATCAATCACCTCTTTAAGGACTCTGATTGTTTCAACAGTTTCTTGGTCCTCTTTACTGCCCTCCTTGAGTTTCTTTGCATGCCTAGTTAAAGGCTTCCTTGCTTGAAAAATAAAAGCTGCATCTTGACCCTCAAATTCAAGTTTTTTAGCTAACTTAACCCTTTTTTGTTTGTTTTCATCTACTCCAATGAAATCAGCTTGCACAATGGGCGACTCCTCTATATCAATTGCATGAAGGATGTCATCTAAATTTCCTTTTATCACTGGGTTGTCTTCTGTACCTGAAACCATTGTTTTTCCCTTTGATGTTGTTATTTGGCTTCTTGTCACTCTCTGGATTTCCTGCTTGCTAGCCACTTGTTTTTGTTTTTCTTCTTTGACACTTTCTAACCTCTGTTTTGCAGGTGATGGAGTTGTTGAAATGAACACCTGTGTCTTCTCTACTCTTTTCTCAACTTGTTTTCTTTGTTTCAACTTTACAAACCTCTTTGCTCTTGCAACCACAGGCTAACTAGACTCTGCTGCTGCTGGTGAAGGAGTCTTTTTAGTTTTAGGGTTTCTAGTTGGGGTTAGGGTTTCCATTTCAAATCCACTCATAAAAAAAAGGAAGACCAATCCCTGATTATTTTCTAAAGCTCATTTAAAACAAAAAAATTTATCAAGCCATGGTGAAACAAAGAGGTTTCACAA
Source organism: Pinus albicaulis (assembly GCA_034641835.2). Taxonomy (NCBI): domain Eukaryota; kingdom Viridiplantae; phylum Streptophyta; class Pinopsida; order Pinales; family Pinaceae; genus Pinus; species Pinus albicaulis. Next base: position 1,536,095,581 of record CM076580.1, on the reverse strand, counting down.
CCATCAGACTTGGCTTGTACTTTATCAGCCATTTTGGAAAGGCTCCTATGCAAGTAAAAGGGAAAATCTAATGATATCAGTATGCAACAACAGCTTGAAATGATAAGTATAAACTTTATGGTACCTGCTTTCACATGTAAAGTATGTTTGAATGTTGAATAGCAGCTTGGCATAGGTGTCTTTGATATAGCTTCTAGGTATTGCATTATTCATGTCCATATCTGCATACTCAGGTTTCATGAATTCCTTGCATGGTTCCATGTCAAACTTAAAACCTTTAAACCAAGTCTCCTGCACCCTTGGCATTTCTGTCATGGAAGAAATGATCTCAGGTGTAACTGGCACATTTAACATGCCAATTTTGGTAGTTGTTCCACTAAAGTGTAAAGCAAAATCTTTAGACACCTAAGTGTGGCAACCCTGCAACTTTTCACAAAACCGGAGACATCCTGCTTTGCTAAAAGCCTCCATCATTGTTTGATCCTAAACTATAGCCTTCACATTTTTAGGCTCATATCTTAAACAATGTCCCCTTCTGTGGACTTTCTTCTCTTCTGCCATGGTTCTTTTGAAAAACCTGTTAGCTTCTCTAGAATCAGTAAAACAACCTCACTTGAAATAAATGAACAGCCTCGCTTGATAATGTTGAAAATAGCTTTGCTTGAGACAGTGGAACAGCCTCGCTTGATTATAGTGAAGATAGCCTTGGTATAGAACAACCATAGGCTTAACTTAACTGCTTCAGAGCTTCAACAGTTGTGTGGAGGTAAATGAAAACTAGAATGACTGAATTAGGCAAGATTTTCGAATTTGAAATCTCATCTTACGACTGAATGATGCCCCTATCATGATGATGATGGCTGTGAGATAGGTAAGTACTTTTAATCTGAACTCTAACTAACTCAGCATACCCTTGTCCTATCATTTCTTAACGGATTTCTGACAGATTCTGGCTTAATTGACACGACGGTTAAGAAACCACGCTTTCATAGTGCACACAGTGTATTTTTAGCAATTTGCGCTACGAAAGTATTAGCGCTTTCATAGCGCAAAACCTCTTTTTTGAACTAACGATGCTACGAAATGGAGGATTCTTGGCTAATTACATAAATTTAGCCCGAAACTTAATGGAATGACCTCTAAATGAAAAATGTGAATCTTTTATCATGAAATGGACCTCTAAGGACTTTATTTGAATTAAAATGATGACCTTTAAACTTATAAAAACTATGACCTACCCTTAACCAAATCTTTAAATGACTTTCAAACCTATTTGAGATCATGATAAAAAATAGAGTTTGTTGGACATTGGGTTCAATTCTCTCCATGTGTTTCGCAAAATGGACTAACTGCCTCTCATGGATCCTAACTCTGGCGATTGTAGCAAAGACTAATAGCCTGCAGGTTTTGGTCTAACGGCAATCGTGATTCCAACAATTGGTATCAGAGCGATAGGTCTCGAGTTCAAAACTCACCAAGCTCACGTTGGGGGGAGATTGTTGGACATTGGGTTCAACGCTCCCTGTATGTTTCGCGACATGGACTAATTGCCTCTCGTGGATCCTAACTCTAGTGATTGTAGCGGAGACTAATAGCCTGCAGGTTTTGGTCTAACAGCAATCGTGATTCCAACAGAGTTGACATAATGATGTTTTTAAGAAATTTTTTGGGTGATAACAAGGACAGTGATTGTTACAAGGGATAATAAATCTACACCAGCAATAGCAAAGTTCATACAAAATACTCTCCAGGACACATTTTTTATTCTGCATGAAGTTAAAATGTGTCTTTTTAGTAAAAACCCACTTTTTCCAAATACACAGAGGCATATGAGATTTACCACAGGATGATGAAGATCAAACTTCCAGATGAAGAAACATGGGAGAAATGGTGTGATTTACTATAAAGGTGAAAGAGAATACAGGTGAAAGAACATTTAGATGAAAGAAAAAACAGTAACATAAATCAAAGAAAATAGGAACAAATCTCAATCAGTTGAAAGGTGTCACTACCTTTTTGCATAGAGATGTTTTATTTCCTTGAATAAATCCTAGTCAGTTGACATGATATTTTTTGTAATAATTTTTATAAATACTTCATCATTTCGAAGTATTGATCCTCAAAGGGAAGGTGGGACAAGGGATTTATTCCTCCTATGAAGGAATGTTGACAACTCCTTGTCCAACTGATATGCTAATTCCTGCATCACCACCTTATTGGTCACATATCATTGCATGAGATGACGGGAGATCTAACATTCAAAACATCGAACGTATGTGTCCTGAGGAACCGAAAACCAATCTGTGATATCCTGTAGTGACTCATTCACCTACTCGATCATGCAAGGAGGATCAATCTTGAATATCATATGGAATATGAATGCAAAAAAGTGCTCAGATAATTTATCATATGTGCCCCTAAAACTTGATTCTGAAAGCACTCTTCAGTGGAAGTAAACTGGGAACTTGTTCTAAGGGGTCCAATTCCAATACATTCCTGGGAAAGCATCTTGTGCACAGATTAATCTAAAATAAATGCAGACATATAGAATTTTGGTGCCTGATTCACCCTCAAATATGCTTTTTCCTGCCCCACATTATGCTTCAACTCAAATGAAAATATATCTACCCAATTGAATATATTACCATGGGTAACCACCATATTGAGCATATATATCTATTTTTACTCTAACACGTCAACGTTCTTCCACCCATGCAACCGACATCACATGGAAATAAGATACTGATGTACATCTTTGAGAATATTGGTCAGATAAATTATGGATGGGCGGTGGTGATACTTAGAAGGCTCTCAAAACCAAGATTTGATGATGTCACCCATGTCGAGATCGACCCATCTGATGTAGAAGTCATTATTTGCATATTTTGTGGGCCTAATCATATTGTAGTAAGTTTTCATGTCTTCTCCATAATAGGTGGTGAGTTGACCTCCACTTTCACTATGAAGCACATGATGAGAGTCATCCAAGTGTGTAATAATCCACTCCATCACTTCCACACAGGGGATAACTAGGAATCTACAAGAGACTTTGTGTATCCTGAACCGCTTTATATTGATGTATACTTCCAATTCCTACAAGTTCTCAGGAAATTTTTTCTGCATGAATGTGTCTTTTATTATGCTCCATGTGATCTCAGTAGACTTATTTATGAAGCACTGTGTGTTTGCATATATGGGAATGGTTGACTTTGTCACTTCAACTGCTTCCTTAGTGCTTGCTTCTGAGGCTTCTTTAGAGGCCACTTTATGTGTAGTAGGAGGCATGGCTCCAACAGATGATGAAATGATTACAATACTTGTAGCTCGAACACTTGTTTGTGGAAGCACGCTAATGGTGACAATATTATCTTTATGAAATATTCTAAATATTGCAACAATATCTTAACAAATCATAATCAAAGAGCAATAAATGTAACTGAGAATGTAAATCTATCAATTACAGCACATAGCTAGATGCATGGGTGGAAAATATACATGAAAACAAGGAGGGGACACTTTCAAAGCATGAATCGGGTTCAAGGGCCATTCAGGGCTTTGTAGTGTGCTCATGCGCTCAAGAAAGAGAATTAAAACCTCAAGGGTGAACTCTGAAGAGATAAAGGAATGAGCCTTCGGGTCTTCATGGTGCGCTCATGCACTCAAAGACACAAAGAGGGTGCACTGGCACACTCCGAAGAGACAAAGGGACAAAGCTTTAGGCATTCAAGCCTTAAAGATCTTCTCATGCGCTCAAGGATAAGGAGGGTGCACTAGTGCATGCCAAATAGACGAAGGGAAAACATTAAAGCCTTCGGGGTGCGCTCATGCACTTAAGGACGACGTAATTATTCATGATGAAGGAGTGCAATCAAGAGGAAAACTTGTCTAGTTTGGGAGTATTTTCTGAGTTGATCAGGCTTCGGCTTCCAGAAGTGCACTCTGCCAGAGAATGGTTCAAGGAAAGACCAACAGCAAGATTGCATGATAGAAATATGAAGAGGAAATATCTACAAGCTTTTATGGATGATATCACAATCATGGTTATAATGTGAAGAGTCAAGGAACATGGAGAGTTTCAGCCTGCGACAACATATTAACACTTATAGAGGCAATATTGAATAGAAATTCTAGTAAATAAATTGAAAAACAAATAAATGCCAGAGAGGAAACAAATATTGACTACAAAATCATGGAAGGAAATCAATATATTCAACATGCAAAACTTACTTGTAATGCATATCGACGAAGATTTTCTTGATCCAAAGATGTGCACCCACCCCAGATTAGAATGATCATGAGAATGATTGATTATTTGGGTTAATTTAAAGGATATTACATTCAAAATTGTCTCATGCATGCAACCTGCGCTTTCCATATATCAATGCAAAGAGATACTTGAAGATGCCTAAAAAGAACTACAGGAGGATCATAATTCTCTCTATACAAATGAAGTGACTAGCGAGGCATCGGATGGAGGTAGGCTTGAACTTGATCGAGGTGTGATATTTGGGATATTACACAATAGTATTAGAACTCAAAGTTATTATAGGTTGGATTTCCATGTATAATTTTGTGTGAGTTGATTATATTACAGGGTGGCATTAGAGTTATCACATATGTTGAGTGTGTACTAGCATATGTGGGCACATTACAAAGGTTTCAAAAATATAGGTTTAGACATTATGGGTTTTGTGTAAAGCTACTTGTTACTAGAAAACACCTTCACTTGTGTTGTTTCCTTGCTCATTATGGAAGCTACCAAAAAAAAATATTTGCCATTGGTGAACAAATTTATTTCCACTAAACTTAATTTGTGTTGAAAAATTTATTGAGATTTATTTTTCTACCAATTCATCCTTCTCAAGGGGTGGTAGGAGGCAGATGGTTCCTTTGTGGCCCTGTTGAAATTAAAGTTTTACAGTAGCCATGGAGCTTGGGAAAGATGAAAAATAAGCATACATAATCCTATGGCTTGTTGCAAGGCATCCTTCTAACTATAGAAAATCAAGTTCCCTTTCTTGTTGTGTTGTGGATTGTCTTTATTATAATACAGCATATGGTAAAAGATACAATTCCAAGAGATAATATTTTGGATGATATTCTAAAGTGTTTCAAAAAGGCATCTAAACTTATCCCTAATATGAGTTTTAAGAACAATATAATTACAAGGAAGTCGATGGATGTGTCAGTCTAGGTTTCAATTTGAATTTTGTGAATTGGTGGTTAATGGTCAATTAAAGCCTACCTTCATGCCTAAGAAAAATAAAAATGTTATTTCTAAAAGAATCATTCATTCTGTAGATTAAAACTTTGTATTCCATTAATTTCACAAGTGGAGATATGGTAGTTTGTAGTGTTGGATTTATTACAAAAGTACAACAAAATGAAACATTGGTTGTGTGGGATTATTACTAATGATGGATGGAATTCTTGTCCATCGCTAGCTTTGAGTGATCCCACAAATTTTATAATGATGCCCCCAGAGCTAATGTTGTGCTTCCATATTTGGCCTTAGGGAAAGTGTTCCTTTGTTGGCTTTCCCTGAGGGACAAATTGTGACAACTGCAAAATGCATGGGTGTCTTAGAGCTATAGGGGAGGCAAAGACGCAGCATTTCCCTACTTCTCAATTATCAATAGTTGTAGATCAATTTCCTCCTATCTCATTAAAATTAGCTTTATCCCATAAGGAATTTGTGGTTGTGGTTTTTTTTTTTTTTGGTAGTGGACATTAAATTGGCACAATTTCTATCTTGGAAATGCATCTAGGAGATTGATGTTAATTTTAATATTATTGTGAAGTCCATCGTGAATTTTAGGTACATTTTTCTAAGAATGAGAACTGGATTGGTGCGACCTAGGTTGGTCCTCTGGTGGAGAGTCTGGGATTTTTTTTCATCGTGATTGGAATTATATATTATATTATGTTCGTCTGTGTTCATTAGCATGAATTTGGTAGAAGGATTGGAGTGAAATTGGGCATAGATTATTTACATGTTTCAGGTATTGTAATTGGTGGATGTTCGACACACCGTCTAGGTTATTTTTTTGTCTTGTGAATGAAGTTATTGTGATTCATACTTTTGAATAAAAGTGCCTCTAGGTTGAGGATCGATTCATTGATCCTATCCTGGAGATTTTAAATCATTTAACACTCATTGCATGGAAATTAAGGTATATCCCTTGTATAGAATTCTCCTTTAGCAAATTGTTGAATGTTGTTCTCATAATTGAGAGGGACCCAAACTGTGGTGATTATCATGCAAACAATATCTCTCTATTTACTCTATGGTTTCCTAAGAGAATTGGATTTATTTGGATGGGTGTTGTTTCATCGAGTAAGTGTATTAAGGACATAGTCTTATTCCATGCTATGGATGGAAGATCTAGTTAGCCTATGCACAACTAAACGATAGATTGGATCTCTTGCAAGTGGATTTCATGCAAATTAAACTGAATCATAATGCATAAACTTATGCCTCCTCCAATATGATGGATATCCTCATTAAATTGTGTGTCAAGGTGGATAAGCATCATGAAACAAGTAGAAGAGCTTTGGCAACATGTAGAAGAGATTTAGGGAATGGTGAAAGAGCCCATTGAGTTGGTCAAGTATACTGTAATGTGAGGTTATAAAGCTAACTAGTATTTCATGTATTAAAATTTTTGTTATATTTTGGAGCTCTATTGGAAGGTCTTCACATCCAAAACACCCCACTTTGCATGCAATAATAGTGATCCTCTCGAGGGGTCAATTTTGCTTTTGGATAGGAGAGAGCATAGTGAAATACTTAAGAGAATGATTGATGTAATTCCTAATGTACTTGTTGTGGCTAGACTTATATTTTGATCTAATAAAAAAAATCGCATTAGTGTTAAAAAAAACATCCTTCTTAAGACAATTTGCCCCAAAATCCATTTCAATGTTGAAAAGATCACAAGAAAAAGTTCCTGGGAGGGGAAAGAGGCAACATTAGAGAAATTTTGAGGTCTAAAATGGGCCTCGTAAGGATAATTATAAAATAATAGTTGAAATAATAAATAAGGTCATATTACCTCGTTTTGGAGTGAAAAAAGAAAAAAATTACTTTTTCAACTTGTATTTTAAACTTATCTTCCTACGATTTTACTCAAATTTCAAGAAGGAGCACTCGTTGGATACGAAATTTAATTTCACATCCAAGGAGTACCCATGTTGAATACTTTCAATGAATCCTACTACAAAAAAATGAGAATACATGAAAAAAATTATTGCAATCATGTATTTCATGTATTTCTCATTTTTTGTGTAATGGGCTCCATCGAAAGTATTAAAGATGGATACTCCTTGGATGCGAAATTAAATTTTGCATCCAGCAAGTGCTCCTGCTCGAAATTTGAGTAAATTTGTAGGGAGAAGTTCAAAATAAAAGTTGAAAAAAAATGTTTTTTTTTAATATGTTTTTATCATTTTTCCTTTTTACTCCAAAAATGGTGAATCATCCCCATGGTTAACATCATCATCTTAAATTCTATTGGTTCTTATAAAGTCGATTTTGGTTGTAAATTTTTGTTTTGGGGCCCATTTTTTACCTCAAAATTTCTCTAATTGTATCAAGGTAAATTTTAGGGGCTAATATTCATAGGTGGGCTAATTTTCCATGTTTTTTCGAAAAAAAAAATTGCCAATTTCCATTTTTTTTAAATTGATTCACCCAGATTTTATAGTATAAAATTATTTTACCCTAAAAATCGCCAAAATTCTATATATACTAAAATAAAATGTTTAGAAAACTAAATATTTTTACAAAAATAGCATCAAAAATTTTACAATTTACATATTGGGGACTACTAATATTCTCCAAGGCTTCTAAACTTTAAGATAAATGTCGATCCTTAAAATTTTCCCTGAATGGTATGTGAAAATAATTGAGAGTTGTAAGGACTACTAGTTCTTTCTCTTCTTAGGTATGTTCAAAATTGTTATAATATGGTATTTTCAATGAGTATGAATGTGGACCACCTTTGGAATCATATGCATGCATCATACCAAAATCACACATAAAATATTTTGACTTAAATAGTATTTTTAAATAGACACAAATGTCGTAACACCCTTGTCCAACCCCTGGAATGTAAATAACATGTATATGAAAAACTAGGCTAGTTAGCCAGGGACATCTTTTGAGGGTCGCGACGCCCATGTGTATGTGTGTATATGTGTAATGGGGTTGTTGTGTCCATATGCACATGTTTTATATTTTGAGGCTAGAAGGCATGGTAATGAAATTATCTAACACATGTATATTAATAAAGTAAATGGTTACATATCGAAAAGGTGTAAACAAGTGTGGGGGGTTGAGACTCCATGGATTATTGAAAAGGGTATTTTATGACTTAATAATCATAAAAAGTTCCCATGGATACAACCAAAGTCCATTGAGGGCTTGGGTGAATGTCAAGTGGAAAAATATAGACATGCATACAAAAAAGGATGGTTTGGCACAGTGAAGGTCACACACAGGGGATTCATGTATTGTGGAAACAATACATATGACTCCTAAGGAAGGATTCTGGAAAAATGACCATGGAGGCATGGAGACTGTTGTGGAAATGGAGGTCTAGAAGGGTACATGGAAGGCCTGTGAGGGCAGTGGAACTCCTATAAGTCACATGATTTTTGGTTGGAGGTTGTCAAGCTTGGTACCTTGGTTGTCTGAGGCATGAAAGGGTACTTGGAAGGCCTGTGAAGGAAGTGGAACTCCTTGAATCCATAGGACTACTAATTTGAGGTTGTCGAGCTTGGTGCCTTGGCTGGTAGTTGTTGGTACTGGATATGTACCAAGTTTTTTCGGCAAACTAATGTTGATGCCCCATGGAGTCAAAGCCCAAACTCGGGGGTGATTCATTATTGAAGGAAATGAACAACATGGTCTATGGTTTGGTGGAATGTTAAAGGTTTTCATCTAGTTGTACAATTTAAAAGATAAGCATTATTTTTATTTCTGCAACTATTTTTTAGATATATTTTAATGAAATATATTTGTATATTAATTAATGGGAGATAATTGTACTAAAGTATGTTTGTGCCTATGTTTTCCATTCGAGAATATGCATTGCATTATGCAAATTATTTGGTGAAAATTTCCCGAAAAAAAAAAAAAAAAAATATATATATATATATATATATATATATATATATATATATATATATATATATATAACAATAATAATAAAATAAAAATAAATAAATAAAAACAAAAATAAATTAAAATAAAATAAAATAAATAAATAGTAATAATAATAAATAAATAATTTTTGCAAAGCACAGGTTGTCATGTGTTATCTAACACATAATTGGGCCTCAAGAGAGGCAAGAATGAGCTACCAGTAACTGGGATATGTTATAGGTGGCATTAGATCCCAGGCTGCAACATTGGACTTGTGTGGGCCAGGGGAAGATATGGTATATAAAGGTTGTGGGTGAAGTGTTTGAAAAAACATTAGTAAGAGGATTCATGCCAAGTGTTTGTTAAAATTTCCCACGCGGGATTGAGGAAATTAAAGTCGAGGGTTATATTTTATTTTATATTTTAACATATGCCTGAATGATATCAGGCTAGCAATTGGCTGGGCTAAAGCAATTATATTCATGCCATGGAGAATTTGGGGAAATTTGGGAAAATACCCAAATTTCCAACCATTTTTCTAAGAATGATATGCAAATTGGTAAACATAGGGTCAAAGTGTAGGTGATATGGGTGGCCAAACGTTGATCTAAAATAGCGCCAGATAATTCAACCGAGATCAATTATGCCCCCCCCCCCCCAAATGGTTGAATTTTAATGTTCGGGGGGGGGGGGGTGATGAAAAGTTTCACCTCACCAACTGTTATAAATTGATGATTAATCGTCCTAGATCTATGGTCAAGATTTATTACACCACCCCCCCCCCCCCACCCTATTGTCAATGTTTAGGACGAAGGGGGGAAAAGTTGGAATTTGAACCAAAACCTCCCATCACAAATTAATATTTAGGATTGACTACAAGGGCCCTGTTTCCCAAATTCGAAACCACCACCGAGGGGGTCTGCAATACCAGTAGTTTTGGTCAGGGTGGTTTCTCGTGATTGTATGACACACAGTAACATAGGTATACAACCACAATGGAGCCATATACGCATACGAGAACAGGTGGTGCTAATATGGTAGCTGGTGTGGAAAAAATATGTGACATTCCACGTCAACATGATATCACCATTTAAAGGACTCATAAGGGATTTTGAGAATTACGCCCAAAAATAAACAAGGAGCCTTAACTAATGAAAAATTGGGAGACGACATGCATGGCGAGTGTTGAAGGAGGTGACAAAAGTTACATCAAGGCCAATGGGAACTGAAAAACCTAAAAAATGTGGAAGGCCACATGTATGCCAAGTGTTGAGGGGGGAATGACATAGAGCAGTTTGAGACAATGAGAACTAGGGAAAGCCTAAAAGTAGAGGCAATTGATTATTTTTTTAGGGAATCATAAGGTGCAGAGGGGAGTTAGCATGTTTGATATAGTTACAAAATACTATTACCATTGAATATGAATAGTACAGGGGAGAAAATCAGCCCGAATTTTAGCAAATTATTTCAATTTTTTGCTAAATTTACAGGTCATATGATTACAGGGCATTTTTGAAGGAATAAATGATGTCTTCCAATAGAAAAAAACACATAAATCATATCTATCATTTGTAGCTCAAATAAAAGAGCTCGAAGAGATTTTTCCAACAACATATTGTAATTGAAAAAATAGAGTTAATATGAAGAAGTTATGATTGAGACAATATGAAGGAACATTAGGGCATACAGTCATTTCAAAGGGGTGTAACTTGAGTGCCAAAGCTCAGATTGGAGTGCCAAAATAGTTAATGGAAATCTAAGAGACTATATAACCCATCCATGGAGTTGGATTTGAAAAATTTAATGCATAATTGCTTAAGAAATTGGAAATAGTGTGGTGTGACATAATAGGGAGAATTAGGGTAAATAGGCCAAAAATTTCAAAGGCCATAACTTTCAGCTCGGGAATTAAATTTGGATAAAAAAATAATTGATAGAAAGTTATCAAAAAGGAGAATACTCCGACCAACTAGAATTTAGTTTGAGATGGAGAATTTCCTGAATTTTTCAAAAGAAGGCTACAATTAGACTATAAGGCAATGCCAAAATAAGAATCGGGAGCATGGGGGATACTTAGAGATCCTATAGTCATGAAGAAGTTAGAGGTATGAACATTAGAATGGGTAATGTTGGCATAGATTCAAACAGTCATGGAAGGGATAGGCAAGAAGATAGGGGGTCGAAGAGACAAAGAAGTCTCTAGATGGAGGTGCTTAGTTCTAAAGTTGATAATGAGAGATTGAGGAGAGAAAAACAATAAATCAATACTTATATTTTACAAAGCCTTAATAAATTACAAATGAGAATGGAATAGGAGTGTGATTTTATAAAATCATATGAACATGACTCAGGGGTTAAGAGGAGAGATGCAGGAGGTTCATGAAACTCTAGGAGTGCTACTAGGAAGCATCATCATGCATCAACATAATTCATTAAGAGATTCCATATATCCACAAGATCAGAAATCAGTTCAAGCGTGTAACTAGCTAGGCAGCCAAGAAGGAAACCATACCTGGAAATTTTACAAGGGGCAGTTATAAAGATGAAGGAGAAGAGGTTGAAGCTTGAATGTTGTTGGAAATGGGAAAGTACCTTCAACTACATGATTATTATTCCAATTTAGAGGCATGGATTTCCATATATCACTTTAAAGGGAAAGAAAAATTACAGTGGGAGTAGCTCAAGGAAGTAAAAAATCTGAATGAAAAGAGGATTTCATGGAAGAAATTTAAAAGTACTTCCAAAGTAAGTACCTACTGGACATTACTATGAGAGATAAATGAAAAAAAAATTCAAACTCAAATTAGGGCACATGACAATGGAGGAATATGGTCGGAAATTCACTAAGTTACTAAGGTATGTAGATTTTGTTAAAGATGAAAAGTTGAAGATACAAAGGTATGTGAGTGGGTAGCCAATGTTGTTGATATTTACATGAAGGAAATTGCTCAACTACATGGTATGTCCAGGGAATTATTTCAAATAGAGATCCCAAATTCACATCCAATTTTTGGACAAGCTTATTCAAGGGATCTGAGACTAATTTGAATCTTAGTGCATCATACCATCCAGAGTTATATGGTCAAATGGAAAGAGTTAATTAGGTCATCAAGGACATGCTAAGGATGTATGTGATGGAAAAGCATCGAAATGGGAATAATATGTGCACTTGGGGGAGCTTTCTTATAAGAATGGGTACCAAGCATCTTTGAATATGATCCCATTTGAAGCTTTGTATCATAGGAAGTGCAATATACAAGTGATTTGGGACATTCCATTTGACTGGGTCATTTTTGGTCCATATTTTATCAAGAAAATGGAAGAGCAAGTGGCAAAGATTAAATAGAAAATTTAAGGCCACTCAAGATAGAGAGAAAAGTTATGCAGATAGGAATAGGTCAAATAGGGAATTTAAAATTGGTGACAATGTCTTCTTAAGGGTGAATGTAAGGAAAAGTTCCTTGAAATTGGGTAGTTGTGCAAAGTTAATGATGAGATATTGTGGATAGTTTTAGATCCTAGAAAGGATCACTCTGGTTGCATATAGGAATGAATTACCATCATCCACGCACATTCATAATGTTTTCATGTTTCATTGCTTAAAAGGTATGTTCTTGATTCCAACTATGTAATTGATTGGAACATGATTTAGGTGGAACCCAAGTGATACTTTCAGGTCCATCCAGTGCGGATCTTGGATGATAAATTCAAAGTGATCTGAAATTGAGTTGTCACCCTGGTAAAGGTGCAATGGACCCATTTTGGTCTTGAAGATGTTACATGGGAGCATGAGGATGTGATGAGGAATACCTTAATACTTTTGAATGAGTTTTTGTATATATGTGTATGTATATCACACTAAGGACAATGCCTAAATAAGGGGGAGGGGAATGTAACACCCTTGTCTGACCACTGGAATGGAATAAACATGTATATACAAAACTAGTCTAGTGAGTTGAGGACATCTTTTGAGGGCTCGTTTCCCATGTGTATGTGCGTAATGGGGTTGTTGTTCCTGTATGAAAACATCTTATATTTTGAGGCTAGAAGGCTTGGTAATGTATTTATGTAACACATTTATATTAATAAATTAAAACGTTTCGTATTGAAAATACATAACAAGTACGAGGGGTTGAGACTCCATGGATGATTGAAAAGGGGTTTTTATGACTTAAAAATCATAAAAATTTCCCATGCATATAACCAAATTCAATTAAGGTCTTGGGTGAATGCCAAGTGGCAAAACATATAAATGCATACAAAAAATTATGTTTTGGCATAGTGAAGGACACACATAGGGTATACTTGTTGTGGCAGGAGTACGAATTAATCCTGGGGAAGGATTATAGAAAGATGACCATGCTAGCATGGAGACCATTGTGGAAATGGAGGCTTAAAAGGGTATCGTGAAGCCCTATGAGGGAAGTGTAACTCTTGTAGGGGAATAGAATATTGGTTGGAGGATGTCAGGCTTGGCACCTTGGTTATGTGAAGGCTAGAAGGGTAACTTGAAGTCCTTTGAGGGAAATGGAACTCTGGGAAGCCACGAGACTATTGGTTAGCAGTTTTTAGGCTTGGTACCTTGGCCAGTGGTTGTCAGTGTTGGGTGTATACTAGTTTTTTATGAAATTTTATATTGATGCCACATGGAGTCAAAGCCCAACCTCGTTGGTGACCCGATTTTGAAAGAAATGAACAACGGGGTCTATGGTTGGGTGGAATGTCGAAGGTATGCAGCTAGTTACACAACTTTAAAGATAATAATTTGTCTTATGTTAATTGAAGAGAGATAATTGTATGTATATTAATTGAAGAGAGATAATTGTGTTTGAGTATGATTGTGTTTTTGTTTTACATTTTATTATGCATTTATAATATGCATTACATTGTGGAAATTATTAGACAAAACTTTCCCAGTGAAAAAGGAAAAAAAAAAAAGAAAAAAAAAATTACAGAGCAGAGGTTGCCATTGGTTATCTGACATGGAATTGGGCCTCAAGAGAGATAGGAATGAGCCAAAATTGGTTGATGTATATTACAAGGGTGTTGATTGGTACCTAGAAACTAGAAATTTCAAACCAGAATTAGGGAAGCTTTATGAAAACTATAAGCCTCGGTTACGACCTTCAACAATATTCTAATAATTACAAAACCTCTCCATAATCTAAATCAGAGTATCCCTCCTTTTAGAACAATGGAAACCTTCCCTGATGATTGAAGTGGGTTCTAGACAATTTGATGGCTAATTAATTAGTTTTCTAGATCATCCTACCATATATGGTTTGTATTGGGGTAGTAAAGATTGAATTGGACTAATTGATGACACCCCACAAATTGCACTTATTAACTTATTCCAAGTAAATAAGCATGTAATGAACTAAACATTTCTTCTGGTGATTACAACTACCCTTAATTTCAAAAAAATTCATAATCACTTGAGCCCTAGACATTGGTACTAGTGACTTTAAGAAATTGTCCTATATTTGAATAGTTGTATCATTTCAATACCGAGCACCCCAACTTTATTGGCCCCAAATTAAAGTTAATGTTGAGTAAGAGAATATTTTCTTCTTTCAAAGGTGCATTATTGTAGGAAACCCCTTCCCTTTGAAGGGTAAATGTTGAAGAGAGTATACTTGGGAATAACTTGATCAGAATCAACAAATTGGAGAATCGAAAAAGATGGAGAAAATTTGGGAAGCATTAAAAATTGCAAAATATTTCAATTTCATCGATTAAGTTTTAACATTAAATAACTACAAATTCCATGAAATATTTGTTGATATTGATGAAATACCAAGTTTTACCCCTCAAACCACAATAAACATTATTCTCTCTCCCAAACATGGAAAGAGCAATTGAAGATGAACCAAATTGTTGGACTAGTAATACTCAAATATTGATACGAGGACCATGCCTTTAATAAGTTGACTTTTAATATGTAATATATGTCACATTAAATTAAGTGATCAATGTAAATTAAGTTCGTGTCATTAATACAAAGTAGTTAAGTTAAGTAGATAACACAACCATCCAATGAATGAAATAGAAAATAACTCCATTAAAAAATTATTATATTCAACATCTTTCATATAATTTTATATTAATTTTTTGACATGGTATTTAAGCATGATATGTTAATTTTCCAATGTTTTATGTTGTAACAATTTCTTATAACAATTCTTCTTACAATAGCAATCAATTATCCAGTATATTTTCAATCATCCAATGACAGTAAAAAATTGTAGATATAACATAAAACCATATGCACAATAGAAGACAACCAAGAACAATAAAGACACAATGATTTGGTCAAAGACGAGGGAAAAAACCCACAAGGGGGAAAGCCCTTTCCAAATTCTTCTTCTAATAGATTGTCATCAAATTTTCGGCAGAGAGAAACATAATCCAAATGCATCAACAATTTCTCAAGGGTCAAAGTCTTGAAAAACTAGTAACCTATTCAATATCCAATCAAATATGAGCACAAAAGTCGAATTTGGTAAAACTTCAATTATGCAATTTTCCTATCAAAGTCAATAGTAGTCAATGCAACCCTAACTAGTCCTTGGTCAGTGGTTAAATCAGCCTAAAAAATTTTGGTCAACAAGTCAAACAATGTGGCCTCTTTTGCTTTGTCAAACCCAGTCAAAACTCTTGGTCAAAGGAGAGAGAAAGTTTTTGGTTAAACCTTAACATACATGTGGTCAAACCCCGCTCAAATTTGCACCCAAAGATAGTCAACATGCCCAGAAATATTCGGTTAAGATGCTAGTCAACATGCTAGTCAACTCAGCCTTCCAAAATAGGTCTAAACCAAGTCAAACTCTTCCAAATCAACATTGGTTAAATAGTCCCCAAAACAAAATTCAATATTGGTCAAATCATGTTTCCTCTCTCTCCTTCGCATGTGTGAACTCAGAACTTGTAATTTCATAGAAGATAAAACCAATTAAAGAATAAATGTGTGTCATGTGATGCCTCCAAACGATGCCAATTGATGTTTATTTATATGTGGTCTTAGTGCTCGAATTTCCTCTTCCAGGCTGACTTGTAATTTCTGATGTGACATGACCCAACATTAAAATAATAATTTCCCCATGTCCAAATTAAATTATTCCAAGGTCTAAAAGGGATTTTTTAAGGTGAGAAAGGGTTCCCCAAGGAGGTAATTCCTCCCTGAGCTTCCAAATTTTAACACTCCCTCTCAGCTAGGGAGGAATTTTCGACTACATCATAAGTGTCATCCTCAATTTATTGTCATCGTCGTTATTTATCTCATCATATGTCATCTCTGCTCATTTTTTTAACACTCTCGATCTAAAGAAGAAGAATCATCATAGGAGAGATCAATTTACTATGAAGGTAAATGTATGGCAACCTTATATCAAACACAATAGGGGAGATAAATTTTCCTTAAATGACAAAGATCTATCGACCACATGTCCAACCGGTTGATTATAAAACTCCATCTAGATAGTAGGGGAGATCAATTTACCATAAGGGTAAATATTTGTTGACCCTATGTCACCCACCTTGATCTTAAAGACCAAGTTGTTGAACACCATGCATCTTAGACTTAGGGATATCAATTTACAAGAAACATCTGCCATAGATAAATATTTGTTGACCTAAATATCTTCTAACTCATTGGCTACATGAGCGGAAATCCAAATAAGCCCAACTTGTGGGCAGGATACATACTAGGGTATACTCTAACAAGTCCTAGACATGCTAGGGGAGATCAGCTTATCAAAGACAAGGATTTTCCAACCTTATAGTGTATATTTCCTTCAACCCCAGCAGCTCTTCAGCTCTATTCCCTCCTTGGGAGCTTAGAAAGGGGGGAAGAGCATAGCTCAGTGTCTGTGATTAGTTGTGACCTAGGAGGGTCACATCCACCAGTCCAAGCTGCTCTCTGAAGACCAATAACTTCCCTTTCAGCAAAGGCTTGGCGAGAATATTCGTTAGCTACCGTTCAATTGAAATGTGATGGAGTCTTGTGAATCCTCTCTGCACCATATCTCAGATATAGTGATATATAATCTCAATATGCTTAGACTTGTCATGGAACACAAGATTCTTTGAAAGTCAAATCCCACTCTTGTTGTCATAATATATCACTGCCATATCTAGTACTTTCTTAAATAACTCTCCAAAGAGTTTCCTCAACCATATTGTATAGGCCATTTTGTCACATCCAATCAAAGTGATCTTCCTAATGGGATCAATCAACATCCTATTCCCATTTTCATCATCTTGCACAAAGCCCTAAGCATGTACCTTTCATCCCTCAGAATTTCAACGATGAATTTCCTTATATAAGCCAGTTTGAGGACCAATGCTCCTTGCAGGCCAACTGGGGTGTGTTCACCTACATTTTTGCTCCGTTGTGGCTAGTGTTGGTCACCAGCAAGTAGCCCTCCTTTGAACCTATGTTGCTTCTATAATTTCAGGAGAATCAGCGAGATTCTAGAAGCTTCACCTTCTAGGAGTTTCTAAAATTTGTTTCAACTACTTACCATGGATTGAAATTTGAATCCTATCTTACCCTACTTTGGAGTTTTCACCACTTATCCTTTGATCCTATCCCTCCATAAAAGGTATATCTAAAGCCCTAGAATAGTAATTGGATAAGAAATCCCAACTTACCCCTCTCTCATATATATTTACCCTCTCACCTATGCGAAGGTTGGTGAATGAATGGCTGGCTTTGGAGAGTGATTATGCCCTTATGTTTTTGCAGTAAGTAGTCATTATCTCATGCATAGGGTGATTGGAGGTGCATATTGTGACAACGAAAGGACGAGTTAACAACTTGGAGGAGCTATCCTACAAGATCAACTACCACTTATGATTGTAGTCTCCTTCCATTTATATTAATGCAAAGAATTCTCTGTTTTCCTATATGTGATGTTTTTATTTCACTTATTTCAATACCATGTTGATCTATTGAATAAATTATTTATATGATAATGCATGCATCTTGTAGTTTCTTGGCTTGTGTTATCTGAATGTGCAAGTTCCAATTTTTGCAATTGGAGCTAGAATTGCAGCTTCCAAGCTAAAGAAGGAGCAAAGTGAGCGACAATTTCTAGGTAGGCCTCACTCCATCATCTATCTACTTTAAGGAAAATCATTTGGTTATGTGTCTCTTTGTTAGTTTAGGTTGACAGCCAAACCTAGGGGAGATACCTTTGTCCGCAATCATAAATATTGTATAACACTTATAGCCTCACAACTATCCATGTTAGAAACAATATATTCAACCTCAACATGCTAAGAGAAACAACCTTTTGCTTCATTCTCATCCAAGATATCATGGCAGATCCTAGGCTAAAATAGCACCCTGATGTGTTTTTCCTGTCAACGATATTTATGACCCAGCCAACATCAATATATCCATGGAGTCTCACATCTCTGGTAATATATCTCAGTTAAATATTAATATATCCCTATAGGTATCTCAGAACATGCTTAGCAGTAACCCAACATGCATGTATAGGCTCGGTCATAAATTGACTCAGAGTGTTTACTACAAAACATATGTCCAATTGTTGGCTCGAGGAGTCCTGACCCAGGTTCGGAGGTTAAGGTTTGCCAACAAACCCCTATACTACTAGCCCTTTCAGCAGTGACCTACTTGCGCAGGCCAAAGTCTCACTCGAAAAAGTAAGGGAGGGTGCTGGAACCAGGTTTCCGCACCCTGAGAGAGAGCAAGTCAAGTAGAGCTACGTTCCTATCTTACCAGCTTCGTGTTTAACATATCTAGTTACAGACTTATATCGCAGAGCTCCTAGCTACTAATTACCTTCGCATCCATGTGCGTAACACCGAGCTACCAGTACAGCAACTATAATCGCAAATCATAGATTCATATATCCGAAACAAGGATACTCTCGTAGCTATAAAACAGATCTATTCACAGGTTCACTAATCAGTATAGTCCATAGTTAACAGAGCTACTATCAGTCATAGATCTAATCAGCACTTCCGCATCAGCACTATCATAGATAATATTATAAACGCATGACAATAGATCACAATAATACTTCGTATTATAATAAATACAGATCCGCAGCAACAACGAATAACCAATAGTAAGTGTAGCAGATTCAAAAGTTCGTATCAACAGTAATACATGAACTCAGATAACACAGAGGTACTCTAACCAGATTCGCATATAGTAGCCTCAAAAACCCAATATAATCCAACACAACCTGCACACACAGCTAGCAGGGTCTGCACACAGTAGGACTAAGGATCTTCGTGCACACATCCAATAGGACTCCTTACCCTAGCAACCCAAACAGATCTAACAATTCACAACTATCATCAATCTCTATCTTTTCTCTACCTAAGACTCAAAAAGGTTCATCTATTTATACCGATTTAGCCTATGCATCCAATGGTCCAAAAACAGTGGTTTGTGGACTCTTGGTCTACCCTTGACCCGTTACAATGTGTTAGGGGCTTTGACCCACCCCAAAAACCCTGCATTAGACTAAATATTACCAAAATATACAAAAATGGAAAAAATTCGCTGCTGTAGGAGACCCTGTTCCAAAAATCCCCCAACACAATCTTGTGACTCATCCCGAGTCACTGTGATGGTGGGGTCTCGACCTGCCCCTGCAAAAATATGATCGCCTCAGCTAATGGAGGCAACACGCCTTCACTCTAAGCAGCAGAATTTTATGCGATTTCGACCAAATTTTTTGAAATTGGGCCTTCTATTGCAGCGATGACACCCTGTAGAGTCTGGTTCAGCTGCTTAACCGCGACATCAACATCTTGTGAAAGCTTGAGGGCCTTAGCAGCCCAAGGCTTCAGGCGGTCGCTGAGGGCCTTCTTATTTTTCCGGAGTTCATCAATATCAGCTTGGAGGGCGTGGTTGGTGCACAGCCATGCCAAACGCTGAGCAGGAACTAAAGTGGGCAGGGTGGCTCACTTCTTCTTTCTGCCGCAGGTCCTGGTTGATGCCATGCAGGATCGCATCACGCTAGACCTTGGTCCATAGCTGCATGGCCATTTCTAATAATTGGGCACCCTACACGATTTTCCCTATAATGGCATTCGTAGCCACAGTAACCAACGCAGTTCACTGGCCCTGCACCTCCGGAGGTGTTTTAGGCTGCAACTTAGCCTAGAGGTCGGCAATCTGCTGCTCCATTCATACCTTGGCCATCTGAACTTCCTCTCGGGAGGCCTTTAGTGTTGCGACCAACATTTCAACCTTTTCCTGAGGGGTGGTTATGGCCGAGATCTCTGTGGTAACATCTGCGCAAATTTGGTGATCACGTTTTCGAGCTCAGTGTGATTCGTAGTGGTGACGCACACTTCAGTGTTCTTTGCATCAATTATCTATTCAGCCACTCTGAGTTGTTGGTGCACTTGTTGGTCTGGATGGTGAATTTCCTGAAATACAGAGGTGTGGAGACCCTGCAAGGCCTCATGAGGTAGCCTAGCTAAATTTAGTTGGACTTCTATACTGGCCTAGACTTGGATTCCCAGGTCAGGTGGACTGATCACAAGTGTTGCGCCAGGTAGAGAGCAGAGGCGGCTTTTGTTTGTAACTAATGTTGTGCTACCGGCAGCTAAAGGTGTGCGTACCTGAGTTACACTGGTCTACAATGTATCTATCTTCAACTGTTGTGCATGAAGCTTAGCCTAGATTGTGTCAACCATAGCTTTCTACTGCTCCTCTAAGGCTACCCACCTGTCCTCCATGGCTAGAGTGACCGTATTAGCGATTTGTTCAAGGTCTCCGTCAGTCAATGTGATTGTCTCATCTCGCTCCATCCGCTAAGAGTGTTGCTTCTTGCGGGGCGTTTTGACAGGCTCGCTTGTTTGCTTTGTGCCGTGGGGGGAGGCAGGTCCTCCTGCATCCAGTCCTTATGTGCCTAGTTCTAGCTGCGAATCTACCTGAGTCTCTGCCTCGACGTCCTTCTCAAGGGTTTGCTTCTACTGCGCATCCTTGTGTGCGGTCGCGCCCGTATCTTGTTTGGTACTCTTGGTCGCACCTCTGGTATCCTTGATGACGACAGAGGGGGTGAATTTTGATGTGTTGGTTCCTTCGACGCCCGTCACACCAGTTTTGAAGTTGATCTTCTAGTTAGGAGGCTAGAGCACAATGACATTGTCAACTTCTTCATCTGCCACCATATAAGGGAGTGAAGTCCAGGATTTATCCTAGTGTGCTCTGATCTAGACGTTGTGCATAGTGACTTGAAATGTCGTAATGCCCTTGTATCTGTCATACACGGCAGGGGACAACCGTTGTCAGGAATTGATGGCTGCTGCCAAGTTGCTCTGAAAAAGGACCTAGAAGACCTGATTGTCCTCGATACGCTACACGTCCTTGGAATCCCACAAGTTGGCATAGTACGCTCCTTCGCACATGTCAAGAGGGAGCTCAGGGAGGACTACCTCTTCTGGTGCTTCCCATGCGACCAACGCAATAGCAGCAGTAGTCAAGAATAATAGAATGGGTGCCCCTGATCCTGGGCTTCACGAACATTTGCCAAAAATTTGTTACACACGTGCTGGGCCCAATTGAAGCAAACTCCTTTTCCACATTGTCCTGCCAACTGAATGGCATATGTGGGGACGGTGGTGGCCTGGCACTTACGCATTAGCTTTGATGCTAGCAACAATGTACCCATTTGCGTCCCTGGGTCACTGATGGTACTGATCATGAATCCTCGAGTATTCCATAGTACATGGTAAGTCTCACACACATTGTCGGCGATCTTCTACTCATACTTCTTTCCCACCCGCAGCATCGAGTCAAGCCCTTCCATAGGGAGGCCAGTAATTCAGTGAATTAGCGTAGCGTCAATAGGGATATGATCCCAGATCCACAAGCTACCATCATAGACGAAGGCGAGCAGCTGGTGCACCAAGCGATCTATGACATTATAGTGGCCAAAATGTGGCATCCTTAGTAGGTTCAATAGTCCAGAACCAGCCAACCCGCGTACCCAGTGCATAGGGAGACCTGTACCTCGTCATATTCTGTATCCATTCTAGGTAAAACTCAGGTGCCAACTGAGGAAATGCCTCATAGTTCGCCAAGTCATGATCATCAAATTTTACCTCATGAAGCTTGCCAAAGGGTTCTCCAATGATGGGGACCTCGCCCGGGGTCAGCGGCATCTGCAGGTAGGTGATCATGCCATTGAGGTTCTTTGGTGTGCAGGTCAAGGACCTGTGAGGCTAGAAAAATGGTGGCAACCAATTGATTGGTTGAGCGACCTGGGCCTGTTCCTGATCAGATAGAGGGCACCCTGTTGGCTTAGCAAGCCTGTCGGGGCCGTCCCTCGCGGTGACTTCATATGGCAGTGAGAAGTGCAGGGTTTTACCCCAGCCCATTTTATAGGCTTCCTTGACCCTTTCACTTTCTCTTTACCTTTCTTCGCTGCTGGAGATGGCGTGGAGATGACTGCTTTGGCTGCTGATTCGACCTCTACTATCACCTCGGTTTCTGGCTCTATTGAGGCAATCGTTTGCGAGGGCTCAGCAGGGTTGGTGGCTGTCATTCTGGCGCGGAAATGAATCCCAACCCCGAGTGGATAATATCATAGGGGGTAGGCTATTCAGGCATGAAATAAGTACAATAGGCCCAAGCAATCTTAAGGCATAATCCCGTAGAGCATAAACAAGGCAAAAGATACGGAACCCTCTCTCGACCGATCCTTCCCCTTTTATAACCGCAGAGAGCCACTAACGGTCGGGTGATTCTTAATTGAAACTTACCATCAGATAAACGGTAAAAAATCTCCAGAAATTTCTTTATTAAATGCTGGCCGCTCACTCCTTTCAACAGTAATTTTATCTTGTTACCCAATTTTACTGTTCCAATGGCTAGTTTTCGCACCTCCTGTGCGCCCAGCGCACCCCTGCGCTTTGAACAGACAAATTAGGGGAATTTTGAGGTCTAAAATGGGCCTCCTAAGGAAATTATAAAATAATAGTGGAAATTATAAAATAAGATTTGATTACATCATCAAATTTTAGAGGGAAAAAAGAAAAAACTACTTTTTCAACTCGTATTTTGAACTTATCTCCCTAAGGTTTTACTCAAATTTAGAGCACGAATACTCGTTGGATGAAAAATTTAATTTCCCATCGAAGGAGTACCCATGTTGCATACTTTTTATGGACCCTGCTACATGAAAAAACGTGATTGCAATCACATTTTTTCATGTATTTCTCATTTTTCGTGTAGCAGGGTCCATGAAAAGTATGCAACATGGGTACTCCTTGGATGAAGAATTCAAATTTGCATTCAAAGAGTACTCCCACTGAAAATTTGAGTAAACCCTTAGGGAGATAAGTTGAAAATGCGAGTTGAAAAAGTAGTTTTATTGTTTTATTATTTTTTAATCTTTTTACCTTTTTACTCCAAAAATGGTGAATCATCCCCCATGGTTGACACCATCATCTTGAATCCTATTGGTTCTCATAAATTTTATTTTGGTTGTATATTTTTCTTAGGAGGCCCATTTTAGACCTTAAAATTCCCCTAATTCCTGCGCCTCCTGCACACCCCTCCAGGCTTCCAAATTTGTGGTTGCTTCCTGCCGTACCCTCGTCATACACATCTTCTTTGGTGGGAATATCCTGCCCTATATAGCTACTCTAGCCATATAGTCATTTTATCCGATATGGTTTGAGCTGGCTACCATTGACATAGCCTGGTAGCATATCGCCGCGTAGGGTAGCTAACCTAACAACTCCGCCATCCATAATTTCTTTAATTGTGTAGGGACCAAACCAGTGCTGTCGGAACTTCCCTGGGTGTTTCGCATACTAGCTATCATATAAGAGGACCAATTCGACTTCTGTGAACGTCTTTTGGTGAATATGTCAATCATGCCATACCTTATCGCAGCCCTTTTGAACCTGTTGATGGAAATTAGCAATAAACCGATCTTCCTCCAAAGCCATAAGTTGTGCTAAACACTCCTCCATGATGTCATGTTCTACCATGTTCGTAAATGTTGCGATACGCAGACTACGAACAATATACTCCATCGGCATAATGGCCTCCTTGTGATAGATCATCCTGAATGGGGTTTTCCCTGTTAGCTTCTTGCAGGTCATCCAATAGGCCCAAAGAACCGATGGGATTTGCACGTCCCAATCGCTACGATTGGCGTTGCAGACCTTAGTCAGTGCTTTCTCAAAGATTTTGTTAAAAGCTTTGACCGCTCTGTTTTCCTGTGGATGATACGGGGTACTCTTCGCATGATGGATCCGGAACTCCTCATTCAAAGCTTGTATTGTTTCATTAACAAAGTGCGTACCTCTATCGCTCATAAGGATACTTGGACATACAAATCTGGTCAGAATCTGCTCAAAGATGAAGTGTGTAGCGGTATCTGTTAGAAAATTAAATATTACAAAGTAATGCAACACATAAAATATGTGGAAAATAAAAGCACACAAAACACATAAAACTAGAGAGACATAGATATACGTGGTTCACCCAGTTTGGGCTACGTCCACCCCGAACAGCCAGTCCTTCCTTTCTATTATCCATCAAAAATGAAGAGACAAAACCTACAGCAGATCCGCTGTAATATCCTCTGTTCTCTCTCACAGTCTCCCTCTCTGTTTCTCACTCCGAGAATACACATACTATACACAGCCGCAATACAATACCCTCATAAGAGTGAGAGGTTGCCTTCTAGGGAAAAAAACCCTAAACTAAACATAACTTCTACCGTCAGATCATTTGCCTAATGAACGGCCCAGATTGACAAGAAATTACTATACTTTTACAAGGCAATTTTACATCTGTTTTTAGCTTCGGGGGCGCTGCCCCCGAAACCCCCGCCAGGGGGGGGCTCCGAAAAGCGCTGTCGCCCCCCCCTGGACCCCCCACGGCAGCGATTAATTACGGGCGGCGTTGCCGCCCCTTTTAAGGTACAAGGGTCCAATGTTGTGATACAAAGTAAACAAGATAATCAGGCTCCACACCCAACAATCTCTCACTTGGAGACTGATTGTAGCAACTCCACCGCTGCTTCATTTGCTAGAAAATGACTCCTCTTTAGACCTAGTTGTTCCTCATCTTCATCGTCATCCTTGAAGACCAATTGAAACTGAGCACATTCTCAGTTTCTCCCTGGTTACAACTTTTGTTAACATATCTGCAGGATTCTGGCTAGTGTGTATCTTTTCCAGCTTCAACTCTCCATCTTCTAATACTGACCGTATGAAATGGTACTTGAGATGTATGTGTTTAGTCCTGGAATGAAATGCTGAGTTCTTTGCAAGATGAATGGCACTTTGGCTATCACCGTATAACGTGCCCATATCATGCTTCTTACCCAATTCATCCATAAACCTTTGTAACCAAATCATTTCTTTACTAGCCTCTGTAGCAGCAACATACTCTGCTTCTGTTGTTGAAAGTGCAACAACACTTTGGATTTTTGAAACCCAACTGACAGCTGTTCCACCTACAGTAAATACATATCATGTAGTGCTCCTCCTGTTATCTCTGTCACCTGCCATATCTGCATCAACATATCCCTGTAGAGCAATGTTTGAACCACCAAAGCATAATGCTTGATTTGTGGTACCTCTCAAATATCTGAGAATCCATTTTACTGCCATTCAATGTTCTTTTCCTGGATTATTTATGTACTTGCTTAAAACTCCCACTGCATGTGCAATATCAGGCCTTGTACAGACCATTGCATACATTAAGCATCCAACTGCTGATGCATATGTAACTTTAGACATATAATCCATGTCTTCTTGGGTCTTTGGGCACATCTCCTTACTAAGTTTGAAATGGCTAGCAAAAGGTGTACTAACTGGTTTTGCATTTTGCATATTAAATCTTTTCAACACCTTCTCTATGTACTCATTCTAAGAGAGTGTTAATTTGCGATTTTTCCTATCTCTAGTTATCCTCATACCAAGGATTTGTTTTGCAGCTCCCAAATCCTTCATTGCAAATGAATTTGCCAATTTTCTTTTGAGCACATTTATTTCCTGCATGTTAGACCCTGCAACAAGCATGTCATCTACATACAATAAGAATATAATATAGCTGCCATCATTTTGCCTTTTTAGATAAACACAATGATCAGAGTGACATCTAGTATAACCTTGTTTAGACATGAACTTGTCAAATTTTAGATACCACTGCCTTGGAGCCTGTTTTAAACCATACAAGCTCTTCTTTAACCTGCACACCAATTCTTCTCTCCCTTTTACCTCATATCCTTCTGGTTGCTGCATGTATATCTCTTCCTCCAAATATCCATGGAGAAATGTTGTCTTTACATCTAACTTTTCAAGATGTAAATCTTCCACTGCTACAAGGCTTAAGATAGTTCTGATTGAATTCATCTTAACAATAGGAGAAAATATTTCATCAAAATCAATACCTTTCTTTTGTGCAAACCCCTTCACCACAAGTCTAGCTTTGTATCTCTGTTTTCCTCCATCTTCTTCCTTCAGCCTGTAAACCCATTTATTCTGCAATGTAGTTTTACCTGCAGGCAAATTGACTAAGTCCTAAGTTTGGTTATGCATTAAGGAGTCCATCTCTTCTTCCATGGCTAGCTCCCACTTCTTCCTGCTTTCAACCTGCATTGCTTCTTCATAACATTCAGGTTCACCAGAATCAGTCAACAATAAATAATATAATGAAGGAGAGTATCGTTCAGGGGGTCTACTTATCCCGGTAGATCTTCTAACACCACTTTCAGGTGTTTGAGGTGCCTGTTGCTATTGTGGTGGTTGCTGCTGTTGTGGTTGTTGATTATTATTATTTTCAGGCACCTTTACTTTTTCAGTTATCTCATCAAGAACTGTGTATTCCTTGCTTTCTTTTTCCTGTTTCTTTTCCTACAACTGATTCTTATACAAGACCTTTTCATTGAATATTACATCTATGCTCCTAATGATTTTGTGATTTTCATAATCATATAAGTGATAACCAAAATCATTAGCACCATATCCAATAAAGGTACATTTCTTTGATTTTGCCTCAAGCTTTGTTCTATTTTCTTTATTAATATGGACAAAGGCCTCACAACCAAAAAGCTTTAAAAAAGAGTAGTTTACCTTTTTACCTGTCCATGCTTCCTCTGGAATACCACCATCCAAGGAACTTGAAGGCCCTCTGTTTATTAGATAAACAACAGTATCTACAGCATCTGCCCAAAATTGTAAAGGCAATCCTGCATGCAATCTCATGCACCTCGCACGCTCCATGATTGTTCTGTTCATCCTTTCTGACACACCATTTTCTTGTGGTGTTCTTGGAACTGTCTTCTCTCTACGAATTCCATGCTCTGAACAGTACCTATCAAACTCTTTGCTGCAATACTCACCTCCATTGTCTGATCTAAGACACTTCAACTTCTTTCCTGTCTCAATCTCAACCAAAGCTTTCCATTTCTTGAAAGTATCAAATACATCAGATTTATTCCGAATACAATAAATCCATGTTTTTCTAGTTGCATCATCAATAAAAGTAACATAATAACGAGAGCCACCGAGAGATGATACCTGAGCAGGTCCCCATACATCTGTATGCACAAGCTCCAATTTTTTGCTCTTCTTTTCTTTCCCAACTCTGAGAAATCTGACTCTCTTTTGTTTTCCATGAATGCAATTCTCATAGAAATCCAAATCAACATTCTTCAAACCTGGCAACAAATTTCTTGAGTGAAGAATATTCATTCCCTTCTCACTCATGTGTCCGAGCCTATGATGCCATAATGCTGCATCTGCTCCTTTGGAAGTTAAAGCATTAAAAGATTTAGTAATACCATTGCATAAATACAATGTACCAACCTTTTCACCTTTTGCTATTACCAGCGCTCCTTTGGTGACCTTCCAAGTTTTATTTGTGAAAGTTGTCACACAACCTTCACTACCTAACTGCCCTGTTTAAATCAGATTTTTCTTCAGATCTGGAACATGCCTTACCTCCTTTAGTAGCCATTGGTTTCCATTCTGTTTTTTTACAAGAACTTTACCCATTCCAACAATTTTACAGGGTTTATCATCACCCAAACGAACTTGTCCAAAATCTCCTTGAACATAGTCATGAAAATATTTCTTATCAGGTGTGGCATGGAATGAAGCCCCCGAATCTACAACCCAAGAATCAGTAACATTTTCGAAAGAAAGAATCAAAGCATCTTGTAACACATCACCTGTCACATTTGATTCATGATTGTTTTCTTGCTGTGTGTCTCCTTCTTTTCCCTTCCGAGATCTACAGTCTTTCTTTAGGTGTCCTTTCTTTCCGCAATTCCAACACACTATCCCTGATCTAGACTTGGATCTGCCTTTCCTTGATTTACTGCGATATCCCGAGCTCTTTCCTCTTTCCATTCTTCTTCCCCTAGACTCTGCACTCAAAGCATTACCTGATGTCTCACCAGAGCTTTTCCGTCGCATTTTCTCGCTAAGGATAGCACCAACAACATCATCAAACTTTAAAGTACTAGATCCAGAGATAGAGTTACTAATGGCCATTACTAAACCATTCCAACTCTCTGGCAATGAGCACAAGAATAACATAGCTCTAACTTCATCATCAAAGTTTACCCCTACAGAACTTAACTGACTGGTAACTGTATTAAATTCATTTAAATGGTCTGCAACATATCCACCTTCCGACATCTTCATATTAAATAGTCGTTTCATAAGAAATACCTTGTTTGAGGCCGAGGGTTTTTCATATAGTTTCGCCAACGTCTGCATCAAACCCTCTGTTGTTATTTCCTTCGAAATATTGAAGGCGACTGATGCCGCAAGGCACAACCGTACTGTTCTGAGTGCCTTTCTATCAAGAATGTTCCATTCCATATCTATCATGGCCACCGGCTTCTTTGTTTTTCTGCTCAATGGTAGGTATAGATCTTTCTGATACAGATAATCTTCCATTTTCATCTTCCACAGCGGGAAGTTTTGGTCGTTAAATTTCTCGACCCTAAACTTACCATCTTCCGCCATTGCTCCCACTCGAACCAGGAACCCTTCTTTCCTACGAGTTTATCAGCTAAATATACCTTCGGCTCTGATACCAGTTGTTAGAAAATTAAATATTACAGAGCAACGCAACACATAAAATATGCGGAAAATAAAAGCACACAAAACACATAAAACTAGAGAGACACAGATATACGTGGTTCACCCAGTTTGGGCTACGTCCACCTCGAATGTACTCACTCTTCCTTTCTCTATTATCCACAAAATGAAGAGACAAACCATAGCGCATCCGCCGCAATATGCTTGTTCTCTCTCTCGCGCCTCCCTCTCTATTTCTCGCTCCGAGAATACACATACTATACACAGCCGCAATACAATACCCTCATAAAAGCGAGAGGTTGCCTTCTAGGGCAAAAAACCCTAAACTAAACATAACTTCTACCGTCAGATCATTTGTCTAATGAACGGCCCAGATTGACTAGAAATTACTATACTTTTACAAGGAAATTTTACATCTATTTTTAGCTTTGGGGGCGCTGCCCCCGAAACCCCCGCCAAAGGTTTCAAAGCGCCGTCGCCCCCACCCAAGTACGATTAATTGATCAATGACGTTGCCACCCCTTTTAAGGTACAGGGGTCCAATGTTGTGATACAAAGTAAACAAGATAATCAGGCTCCACACCCAACAGTATCTGTAGTACAATCCTTCACCGCTTGTGCTTCGGCCCACCTGGTTACATAATCAGTGGCAGTAATTATGTAGTGCACACCTGTCTTCTTCCCTGGGGGGTTGATTGGTCCCACAAAATCAATGGCCCATTTGTCAAAGGCTTGCAGAGCCATTTGCGGTTGTAAAGGCATTTCATCTCTGTGTGATGGCCTCCCTGTCTGCAGGCACATATCGCAGGCTTTACAATAGTCGTGAGAGTCACTATGCAGGGTAGGCCACCATAACCCAACCCGCAAGATCTTTTGTGTCGTTGCCTTGCCTGCGTAGTGACCTCTTGCTATGCCTACATGAGATTATACCAAGATAGCGTGCCTTTCATGCTCCAGAACGTATCGGCACAGCACTTCATCAGCTCCGAGTTTATATAAATGACCTACGATAATGGTAAAATCCGTCGCCCGAGTAACCAACTCCTTCTTTTTTAGTACCGAATATTCTGCAGGTGCCATGCCGGTAGCCAGGAACTGAATGATATCAGCAAAGTGCGCATCAATGACCTTAATGGCAAACAGCTGCACATCAGGCAATCCTTCCTCCAAGTTAGTGGGTTCCTTGCCCGTCTCAATTCAGGACAAGTGATCCGGTGCAACATTCAACTTCCCTGGCTTGACTATGATTTCAAAATCGGATTCTTGAAATAGCAACAGCCATCTACAGATTTTCCCCCCCAACACAGGCTAATTCACCAGGTACTTTAAAGTCGAATGATCTGTAAACATTTTAAAGTGTCCTCCTGACAGATAATGTTGATACTTCTGTAGTGCATAGACCATGGCCAACCCTTCCCTCTTCGTGGTGGCAAAATTGCGCTCCACATTCGAGAGTTTTTTACTAGCAAATGCAATTGGGTGATCAATGTCTTCGGTGCCAGGTTGCGTAAGGACCACTCCCAGGGAAATCCCTGAAGCATCAACATGAACATGAAATACCTTTTCCCAATCGGGAAAAATAAGAATAGGTGTAGAGACCATCTTTTCCTTGAGTAGCTCAAAGCTCTTCTGGCACTCGTCATCCCAAAAGAATGAAACATCCTTCTTAAGCAACTTTTTCCAGAGGTGTTGTGATCAGTGCGTATCCCTGAATGAATTTTCTATAGTAGCCCGTATGTCCAAGGATCGAACGTAGTTGTTTCTTAGTCGTAAGCACTGCCAGATTGATGATAACGGCCACTTTCGTAGGGTGTGACCATCAACCCTTGTCGGAAAACTATATGTCTGAGTAAGATTTTGAAGGGTATGCAGAAGATACATTTCTTGATATTCAGGGAAATCTGGTGTTTTCGGTAGGTGTCCAACATCATGTGCAGGTTCGAAACGTGCGTCTTTACTAAGACGAAGACAGTCTAATCATCGAAATACACTTCTAGAAATTTTTGGATGAATTCCTTTAACACTGTGACAACTACCCGCGAGAAGATAGCAGGGACATTCTTGAGTCCAAACGGCATCACGATATACTGGAAGGATCCCCATTCAGTGGAAAATGTAGTCTTGCTGCAATCTTCTGGTGCGATTCTGATCTGATGGTATCCTGAGAACCTGTCAGTGAATGAGTACGCTTCCTGGCCTCCTACGCTATCCAGGATCTCATCGGAGAATGGTGTTGGAAAGGGTTCATGTACGCAGGCATCATTTAGCTTGTGTAAGTCCACATAAATTCATATTTCTCCCTTTGTTTTCTTTTCCTGAACCACCATCGAACTTACCAAATCCGACTGCTTGACCGGCTCGATAATACCTACAGCGAGCATATTATTGATTTCTTCCTTAACCTTCTGCTTATACTTGGGGTTCAGCCGATAAGGTCGTTGCTTTACAGGGCGCGCATCTGGTTTTAGCGTGATGCACGTAACCCCTAGGTCTCCTATGATCTCTTTGAGCTCTAAAAACTTGGTTGGGAATAAGTCTTGATATTCTATGAGAAATTTAGCAACTTTTCTTACAATGTCATCATCCCAGTAGTCCCCAAATTTAGCCAAATTAGGTTACTCTGTTGTGCCAATGTTGACTTCCTACAGTTTTAGAGGCTTCATCACATCCACAGTCTACAATGGAGGTCCCACAACTGCGCTCTCCCGCTCTGATTTTGGGATCGAGACATTGCGTGGATCCTCATCGCATTCTTCTATAGCTAGATTGCGACAATTAACAATATCCCGCATCTACATTTCCCATGTGGGTATTTAATATGTTGCTTAGGGGTTGGATTCACTAATACAAAGATATCAATATCCTGAAGAGCTTCATCAAGCGCCTATGATCCTCCTGTTAACCTGAATGTCCCCAAAACTTCATCCTTTAAGGTTTCCCACTGGCGGGTGCATTGATGTAGCTCTGCATCTAGGTACCATGCAATGGGGATTGGTCCCAAGGCATGAATAAACAAGTGAACCCATTCTTCTGTAGTACAATCACACCATTTCTCCATCTAGGCGGACAAATGTCTGCATGGATCCCCCGGGCCAAGGAATGTCTTAACGTGCACGTCGGTCAGAGGCTCAAATTGTAGGACCATCATATCTCATCATTCCTCCCACTCCTATAATTCCCCCTTATGCATGTCCCACCATATTGCAGGTGTTGTGTGCATGGCTAGATTAAGGGCCCATAACCTTCGTTCTCTGGGCACCTCAGCTTTGAATGTTCGCAAAAACTCTTTTATACTACCAGAACCATCAAATTAGGGTAGTTCTCTTACCTCTGAAGATATGCAGCAGAAGTCCCCTGTAATTCACAGGTAGTGCAGCGTAAAGACATCATGCAGCCGCTTTTGCCAATTTTCCATTTCCTCGTCGAAGTCGGAGAAGCATTCGCTATCTCTTTCCCAACAAAGCATACCATCAGCCATAGGATTGATCCAATCTTCGTCTCTCACAGTTAAATTATAGATGTGATCCACTCCTTCTTCCTCACGCAGTGGTTCTGTATACCTTTCTCCTTCTGTGGGGTCCAGTGGTACAATCGCCCGTGTTCCTTCACTTTCAAACACCATGCTTCTTTTCTTCAAATTGATAATACTGCCTATATCATGGCCTAGTCCAATCCTAGGAGGGTGGGATAAGGGTCTACATCTTCCACAATCTGAATGACCTTAAAATCAGCCCGAACTTTGACCTTTGTGATGTCTACCACGATCTTTGATAATATCCCTAAAGGTATGATTTTCTGTTGATTAGCCATGCACAGTTGGATAGTGGACCATTCCAACTTAGGTTCTCCCATTCACTGCCACGTTTGCTTAGGTAGTACATTCACATCTGAGCCCAGATCCAGAATAACCTGATCCATCTCATAGTCACCAATCTACGCGGTCAACCACATCTCCCTACCAGTGCGTCTCTTATGCTTATATAGTTTGTGCACATCCTTAATTTTCATAGCTGGAATTTTTTTGTTTGCGCAACTTTCTATCAAGGCTTGGAGGTTTTCTACAGCACTTTGGTTGCGTAACAGCTTCATACATGCCTGCAGGAATGGTTTGACCTCATCATATGCTTTGGGGTTCGCAGGGGTGTGAGGAGTAGGTGCCTCAGCCTTAGCTAAAACCCTTCATCTTAGTTGTGACTTAATTTGGTCGACATAATGGTACCCTTCGCTAGTTGGAAAAAACCCTTTACATGTATCTCAGCCTCTACATGATGGTGAATGCCTGCGGCCCTTACTGAAGCAACGGATCTGTAATGCAACCTTGATTGAAGGGAGATTCAACATCTTATTGCCTACAAGCCAGACCACAGAATTGAACCACCTTTCAGAGACCTGCAATAATGAATTTTCCCAAAAAAATCAGACCAAATTTCTCCTTAAGCTCGGTGGCTACCCGGTGAGAAGCATCTCGACCTAGTTACAAAGGTAGAACCCATAAATAGTACAGTCCTTCATCCTTCTAAATCACGTTTATCTCAGACATACATTGGTGAATTTTGATGATCCAAATGAGGAGGGAGGGTGCATATATATATATATATATATATATATATATATATATATATATATATATATATATATATATATATATATATATATATATATATATATATATATATATATATATATATATACATGCACAAAATGCACATGATCATGATGTTTGGACATTATGGAGGTGAAGCTGACCTTGACACTTGGAGGAAAATTTGAATTTGAATTTTTCAATTTTTCCCGCCTTGATAAGGTCATGACTTATATAATTTATTTTGAATAAATAAAATATTTTCCTTATCCAAATTCAGTCTCTTTAGATATATTTTCGTCCTCTCGAAAAGAGGAGTTGAATGCCATAATTATATTTTTCAAAAGACCTACCCAAAGTGGAATTTGGCCCTAGTTGCCAATTTTAACACTCCCTCTCAACTAGGTAGAATTCCACCTGCCAATCAAGTCATCTTGTTATCATGAACCATCTTTTCATTTCATCCCATATCTGTTGAACACTGATATAGATAATGAAGAATAATTAATAGAGAGTGAGTCACAAGACCTTTCCACTCTTGTAATATCCCAAATAGGCACTGCAGCAATATTAAACAATAATGCAGAGAAATAACGCAGTTCAGATAAGTAAGAGTAGGAGGCCAATATGGAGGCCCAATATTTACATTTACAACAGAAAATCAAATTCATATTGAAGCCCATAAGATGTACAACAGGAAATAGAAGACTTTTACATGAAGAAATTCTCAAAATGAGGTGCTCCAACCATATATTATGACTGAAAGAGCTTGACAGCGTTATTTTATTGGCTGAAAACAGTTGTAGATTACACTTCAGATCTAGAGCATATCTGTGTACAAAAATTTAGATATATATCATATATGTACACTAGATAGGTTCCTCTTCAAATGCCCTTTGGGGTTTTTAGCAAAATATGAAGTACAAGGAGTAGATCTGAGATCTTATGCTTCAGATCTCCGAGAATATTCAAAAAATATGCAGCTTCAGATCTGATCTTATCTATACAATATGATGATCCCAGCCAATGTATCTCAAATATGAAGGGAAGATCCCCGATCACCTGAAAACCAATCCTCCAAAAGATGTGCCAAAAGTCCCTGCAACAATAGCCTTACAAATAACGCAGTCCTGGAAGGAAAACTATGTTGTAGGCTCTAGAACATGTTTGGCCTCAAGCCAAGATCTGAAAATGTAGCTCCAAACATCCAATACTCTCTTGCCAATGGGATATAAGCCTTCCCCATTGAAAAGAGGCACTAGATTGGCCTAGATCTGAGTAAATCTAGCCTCCACTTGCTGCAACTTACAAAGACAACCAAACCCTCAACAAGATCTGTGTTGTAGTTGGAAGAAGAGCTTGGCCAAATGCCTGATAGTGGACAAGAAATGCAAACTCTTCCAAGAGGCCTCTCCAGGAAAGAGGTGGGATTGCCAATCAGGAACACCCAGTGCTAAACATCACTATTATCTACTAAACATCAAGGAGAATAAGAAATGTCTAAACAGACAAAATATTCAGAAATAACATAATCATCAACATCCTTTTCCATGATGCCATCCTCTTCCTTTTATAATTTTGAGAGCTTGCAAAACCCTAAAGCATCTCAATGAAATAACTCTTTTCACATGAGCCACCTCCAACTAAAACTGCGTTGTGCCTCATTGATGGCCACTCCTCCAAGACAACGTTGTTGATTTGGTCATGGTTGACCCAGTCAAAACATTCAGCCCCTTTCACACCTAAGGGTGCTCATTTAGTTAGCCCAGATTTAGCCTTGTTCACATGTGGCATTGATTTATTTGTTGTTTTAGGAGTTTTTATTATCCTCCTTTACACATTTATTCATACAACAAAAAATGAAACAAAAATAAATATTCCCATTAGCTTGGGCTAATTGGGAACATTACAGTCCTCCCCTACAAAATGTTGCTTGTCCTCAAGCAACTGATAAGGTGAGTGCTGCAACTCTTCTCCTCCTCCATTGATGACACCATCATCATGTGTTAAGCTTCTTCCATAAGCTAAATGTTCACCAATCCAACCCTCCATGAATTTTTCCTCCAAAATTCTTATGAGATGTAAGTAATCCATCCCACAAGGAGTCAATAACTCAAATGAAATAAACATGGTTGAACCAATCCTCTCCCTGTAACATGTAGCATAAGGTGCATGGAGAACCTCCATCCCATGTGGTACATACATGCCTCTCATCCTCCCTCCATACATACCCATAAAAAGTACAAGTATATCATCATTGTATGGGAGAAAAACTGCATACATACAAACAGAAATTTGAACATGTGGAGGTGGGTCATAATCCCACATATGGTACCAGCGCAGTGCATCTCCTGCCTGCATCAAATCTAGAATTGGTAAGTGGTTTCTCCACCACTTACTTGCTGCCCATGTGATATCACTATGGCTGAAAGTGTGAGATAAATTTGGTGCCTTAGGATTGCACCCATCATGAAATATAATCTCCCTTTGTTCATCAAGGGAGTGGCCAAATTCATAAATTTTTGTAGCCCAAGGTTGGCCATGAAGTTCATAAGATAAAATACTCCTTCATGGAGTCATGGCCTACATAAACATAATAAAATAATGCATACAATCAGAAAATAAAACATGATTTATATGAGTATGCTCTTCACCAATAGTTCTCCTCAAACATATGGAGTGGTGTGTAGATCTATCTCCTTCCTCAAACAGGGAAAAAGATAGTTGAATTAACTCTCTCATAGAGTTATGTTGATGCTCCATCTCCACATGGTACATGCATCTTTGACAATGCTGATATAGTTCTCCTTCAAATCCCTCCCAATAGTAGCTCCTCAATATGATGTAGTTCAGCTTCATGGAATATGTGTGTTTGAAATAGAACTCTTTGTAGGCCCTTTGCAGCATCTTCTCCTTTAGCTTTGAGGCTCTAGATAAGAAGATCCTACCATGATGATAGATTACTCCTTCATGGACTAGATAGCCCTCTTCATACAGCTAGTCATCAAGTATCATACAAGTGTGAAGATCCTTGGAATAATCCACCAACAATTGAGATTTCCAATATAGATCTAAACTGCTCAGCAATGACAGTGTTGATGGTGTATCAACATAAATGTGTGTCATGTTGCTGCTCTCCTCCTTGACATTCCCCATGAAAATGGTGTGTTTTGGAAGGCCATTCCTTCCATTCTTATCCTCCCACAGCGTAGATCCAGAAATGAGAGTGGGTGATGATGATGAGGGAAGAAGATCTCCCTCCTTCTTGAGCTTACCCAAGACTCCCAACACTGTAGCCTTGTCTTCAGGTGATACAATCCCTCCTGGATATAAAATTGGAGCAGCATGTTGTGAGGTCTTCCCCACCAAATCTGAATCAGGTGGCCTCCCAGGTGGTTCTCCACTAGATAAGAGTGTCCCATGTAGAAATCTCATGAATATAATAGATGGGACTGTAAGGTCCTTGCTTCCACTACGAAAATCTATCTCTGTTTTCTGTGTGGAAGTGTTATGTGAGGGGTATGTATGCATGCCTTTGATCATTTGAGATTCACCACTCTTATTGTCCACCCATTCCATTTTCAAATCCTCCTAATCAATGGTGACTTTCCCCAATTTAATCAACCATTGAACAACCAAAATCACATTGATGTCTGGTATGTCAACCACAAAGAAGTGATCAACCAAAGTGTAGGTACCCATGGTGACTGAATGTGATGGGACATAATGTATGCATTTCATTGTTTTATCTCCTAGGACCAAAACAGGGAGTCCCTCAAAAGTATCAGTGGGTATTGCCCTCCTTTTCACAAGATGGACATCAATAAAGTTATGGGTGGCCCCACTATCAATCAGTACAGAAACCCTCTAATTCAAGATTGAACCTTGAACTCTTAAGGTCAAGTACTTAGGTACTCCTCTCAAAGATGCAATAGTCCCTCCAATAGGATCAAACGCTCCATTCCCATCTCCTGATGGTGTTGGATCTCCTCCAGCAGTGTCAGCGTTGTGGCCTCTTCTTGGTTCATCTTCTTCTTCCTCCTAAATATCTGAGAAGACCTCTATGTAATGTACTTTTCCAGCAACACATCTATGCCCAGGCACCCATGATTCTTGGCAAGTGAAGCATAGCTTCTTCTTCCTCAGATTTCTCCAGATTTCATCATCAAGAGGCTTCTTGTATGAACTCTCCTTTGAAGGAGCAGCGTTCTCTTCCTTCCCTTTAGAAAGAAAAGAGGGCTTGTGCTGAAAGTTTGCCTTTGCTTTTGGTAAGGCATCTTGAAGGTCTCTAGCCCTCTCAATGGCATCATGTAAGGTATTGGGCTTGGTAGACTTTACCAACCCATGAAGAGGTTCATCTAGACCATCGATGAACATGTACACCCTTCTTGCTACAGATAAATTAGGAACCATAACAGATAATCTCAAGAATTCAGAAATATAAGACGATGTATTACCTGATTGCTTCAACTTTGCAAGGCTCATGAATGGTACCTCTGTATCTCTTCTGTCAAATCTTTCCACCACCCTTCTAGTGAACTCAGAATAAGCAGTCACATTGGCATGACCCAATGTAGACAAGCCATGGAAGCACCAGTCATGTGCTTCACCTTCAAAGTGCAGCGCTGCAATCTTGATAGCTTCCATCTCTGGGACCTTGTTCAACTAAAAGTAGATGTCAATTTTTTCTACCCATGCTTTGGCAGAACACTTGGATGACCCATCAAAATTGGGTAAAAATAATCTGCCAATAGAGTGATGTCAATCATGATTCTGAGTGAATCCACCATTTCTATGTTTATGCCTTGGTCTTCTCTTGTCCTTCAGGTGACATAACTCTTGAAAACTCAAGTGATCTTTGAATCTCTAATTTTGAGACTCATACTCTTCAAAATAGTCTTCAAGTGATGCTTTCTCTTTAAACCCTTCATTTCCCACAGCCAAAAGGGTAGGCATGGTAGAGCGTTGGGAAATCTATAGCTGATGCACTGGTTGATCATTCCAGTGGTGAGACATGCCAGAGCTTTTTGCAAGATGAAATATCTTAGGAGACTCTTTGATTATGTCCATTCTCATCTCTTTGATCTCTCTAGCAAGATCTTGCATGGCTCTCAAAAGGATCTTTGCAAAGTCCTTTCCTTCTTCATCACTTCTAGATTCAGGGGCTTTACACTTATCTTTATCATCATTTGTGTAATCAAATTTCTTTTGTCTTCTTTTTAGATACCTTTTCTCTTTGTCAATAAGAGGCTCTTCTTCTTCTGAAGACATATTAGCTTCTTACAGGTTGTGCCAAGATGATTGCTCTGATACCACTATAATATCCTAAATAGGGACTACAGCAATATTAAACAATACTGCAAAGAAATAACGCAGTTCAGTTAAGTAAGAGGAGGCTAATATGGAGGCTCAATATTTACATTTACAACTGCAAATCAAATTTATATTGAAGCCCAAAATATGTACAACAGGAAATAGAAGACTTTTACATGAATAAATCCTCAAAATGAGGTGTTGCAACCATATATTATGACTGAAAGAGCTTGACAGCGTTATTTTATTGGCTGAAAACAGATGTAGATTACACTTCAAATCTAGAGCAGATATGTGTACAAAAATTTAGATCTATATCAGATCTGTACACTAGATAGGCTCCTCTTCAAATGCCCCTTGGGGTTTTTAGCAAAATATGAAGTACAAGGAGTATATCTGAGATATAATGCTTCATATCTGCATAAATATTTAGAAAATATGCAGCTTCAGATCTGATCTTATCTATAAAATATGATGATCCCAGCCAATGGATCTCAAATGTGAAGGGCAGATCCCCAATTGCTTGAAAACCAATCCTCCACAAGATGTGCCAAAAGTCCTTGCAACAATACCCTTAAAAATAACGCAGTCCTGGAAGGAAAACTGCGTTGTAGGCTCTAGAACATGTTTGGCCTCAAGCCAAGATCTGAAAGTGTAGCTCCAACCATCCAATACTCTCTTGCCAATGGGATAGGATCCTTCCCCACTGAAAATAGGCACTAGATTGGCCTAGATCTGAGTAGATCTAGCCTCCACTTGCTGCAAATTACAAATACAACCAAACCCTCAACAGGATTTGTGTTGTATTTGGAAGAAGAGCTTGGTCAAATGCCTAATAGTGGACAAGAAATGAAAACTCTTCCAAGAGGCCTCTCCAGGAAAGAGGTGGGATTTTCAATCGGGAACACCTAGTGCTAAACAGCACTATTCTCTACTAAATAGCAAGGAGAATAAGAAACGTCTAAAAAGAAAAAATCTTTAGAAATAACATAATCATCAACATCCTTTTCCATGCTGCCATCCTCCTCCTTTTATAAGTTTGAGATCTTGCAAAACCCTAAACCATCTCAATGAAATAGCTCTTTTCACATGAGCCACCTCCAACTAAAACTATGTTGTGCCTCATTGATGGCCACTCCTCCAAGACAACGTTGTTGATTTGGTCATGGTTGACCCAGTCAAAACATTCAGCCCCTTTCACACCTAAGGGTGCTCATTTAGTTAGCCCTGATTTAGCCTTGTTCACATGTGGCATTGATTTATTTGTTGTTTTAGGAGTTTTTATTGTCCTCCTTTACACATTTATTCATACAAAAGAAAAATGAAACAAAAATGAATATTCCCATTAGTTTGGGCTAATTGGGAATATTACAACTCTCCACTGACAAAATTCAGTCCACATAACCAAGGGTTGACTCACAATCGGACTTGATCGAAGTGACCAAGTTGTTGAACATCATGCATCCTAGACATAGGGAGTACGACAATACACATTGCATCCATCGGTAGTGCTATGGTTCCTATCCACTTTTTCCAACTCATTGCCAGATGAGAGGTACTTCCCATGTGTCCCAGATTACAAGGATAGGATGATGCAAAAACACCAGCTAGAAA
Organism: Pinus albicaulis; assembly: GCA_034641835.2. Classification (NCBI taxonomy): domain Eukaryota; kingdom Viridiplantae; phylum Streptophyta; class Pinopsida; order Pinales; family Pinaceae; genus Pinus; species Pinus albicaulis. The sequence continues at coordinate 1,536,054,851 of CM076580.1, read as the reverse complement.
GAATATATCACATCCTGCTCACAACCATACGTAGGGAAAGGATGAACCATATCCTACAAACACATATCACAACCACATGTAGGGAAAGGATGAACCACCTCATACAATCACATCTCACAATCATCGTAGGGAAAGGATAAACCACATCCTACACATATGCAAAACACTGAGAGTAGGGAAAGGATGAACCACATCCCTACCGACATCCTACGTGCAAGAAAACCACCTAGAGTAGGGAAAGGATGAACCACACCCTACATGCATGCTAACCATCAATCGTAGAAATGATCCTACACATGGGGAAAGGATGAACCATTCTCATTGGTGCTACTCCAACCCATCAATCATAGGGAATGATCATCCTATACGTGGGGAAAAGATGAACCACATCCCATTGACATGTCAACAGATGGCTATATGCATCTCTCACAAGGGTACCCGCAGGAGAAGGTGAACCACTGATCCTATGCATATGTCATCAAAAGTAGGGTAAGGTGAACCACTCACCCTACACACATGTGTCCGCAATCGTAGGGGAAGGTGAACCACTCATCCTACACACATGTCATCCACCATGGGGCTATCATAGGGGAAGGTGAACCACTCACGCTGTACACAGTGCACCACAAGGGAAAGGTGAACCACTCACCCTATGGTCAATCATAGCAAAATAAGTACCCCAAGTCCCCAAGAGCTCCCAGAGCTCAATATTCAACCAATGATCCCTTCATATAGGGAATAGTGGCTTGCTTTGTTATAGCATCATTTCTCACCTTGACATGATTCTTGATTGCTTTATGGCTTTATGGGCACCCATTCCTACAGACTTGGACAAATTCACTTAAAAACAGTGTAAAATCCTCCATACGCGACTATGCCCGTGTTTTTCCGCGTGTATACGCGAGTACAGCTAGACTTTTCCGCGTATGCCATTTTAATGATTAAAAAATATATAAAAATCCCTAATTTCGCGCTGGGTTGATGGTTACTCGGGTAGTTCAACCACCCCAGCCCGTGGCCAACTGTTTCCAACTGCTGAAACTACTTGGAGGGACTATAAAAAGACCTCATATGTATGGCCTAAGGGAGAGAGAGAATTATTGATATTATACTCTGTTAGTATTCCCTATCCAAGTCTGATTCCCCGTGCCTCCTGCACTTTCCCAGTTCATTATAGGAAACCCTTGTTTCCTTGAGATACACATCCCTTTATATGTTATCTCGTATGCACCATTTTGGAAGGAGTCTTAGCGAGGCAAGGGCTGGACGGATCCGGACGACGGTCTGCGAAGGCCTTGGAAGGATCAGGTGATCTCTCCACTTGATTACTTTTGTACGTACTATTTATAATACAGAAGTATCATGCTGTTCCCGAAATAAACGTGTTAGTGTATGCATACGCAACTATGCCCGTGTTTTTCCGCGTGTATACGCGAGTACAGCTAAACTTTTCCGCGTATGCCATTAAAATGATTAAAAATATATATAAAAAATCCCTAATTTCGCGATGGGTTGATGGTTACTCAGGTAGTTCAACCACCCCAGCCCGTGGCCAACTGTTTCCAACTGCTGAAACTACTTGGAGGGACTATAAAAAGCCCTCATGTGTATGGCCTAAGGGAGAGAGAGAAGGTATTGATATTATACTCTGTTGGTTCCCTATCCAAGTCTGATTCCCCGTGCCTCCTGCACTTTCCCAGTTCATTGTAGGAAACCCTTGTTTCCTTGAGATACACATCCCTTTATATGTTATCTCGTATGCACCAGTTTGGAAGGAGTCTTAGCGAGGCAAGGGCTGGACGGATCCGGACAACGGTCTGCGAAGGCCTTGGAAGGATCAGGTGATCTCTCCACTTGATTACTTTTGTACGTACTATTTATAATACAGAAGTATCATGCTGTTCCCGAAATAAATGTGTTAGTGTATGCTTTTATGTATGAGAATATTAGTTATACAAGCATTCATTATGATTTATTTAATGTTTTATATGAATCTCACTAACATATAGAGTAGATATATGTTGTACAACTTGTCCTTTGTGCTGGTTTCTTCTTGTATTTCAGGTTAAAGAGGAAGGACGGTTGCTGGGAGTTTGGACTCCACGTGGATCTACTTCAAACGTAGGACCAACGGGTAAATCTCTCATTCTGCTCTATTTGGTTTTTCTGAACGTGCATGGTTGTGTGAGTCTCTGTTAAGTAGTACGCCCCTGCTCTGTGGAGTTGTATCCCAACCAACCTCTAGGGTGTTAATTCCCCGAAACAGAACTGGCGACTCCACTGGGGATCACATTTTTGTGATTCTCCTGTTGGGTTGTTTCAGCTGTTTGGTAGGTTGCCAACAGTTTTATCTTTCTTTTACAGTCCAGTTTATTTTCTTGCAGTCAGTCTGAAGTCTTGGTGTCATTCCCAGGCTTGTCCTTTTTGTTTTTCATTATCTTTCTTTGTATACGCTCTTTTGTCTGCACACAGTCGCGTATACACGCGAGTTTGTGTAAAAGGATCCGCGTATACGTGAGTTTCCCTTAACACAGACGTGTATACACGCTGGTTGCATAACTGCAAGATCGCGTATACCTAGGCAGATTTTGAATTTTTGGGTTTATTGGCTTTTTGGTCCTTTCTGGCTGTGGAGGCCTGTGTCTACAGTGTCTCTGTATTTACTGGAGTGTGAAGGAAGTGGTTTCAAGTCTTGTTTCTCTTTCGTTTGTTCGAAAACTAATCTTTTTGGCAAAGTGTTCTTGTTGGTGCTGGCACTCCTGGATTGAGTTCCAAGATCGCTTTCTGAGCATTCTTGGCTGTTCTGCTTTATCAGAACAGAGAGCTTCTGCTCACTGACTCGCTCCTATCTTTGTGTTGTGCTTTGCATTGTGTTTTTTGCTTTGTTTTCGATTGGTTTTCTTGAGTTTCATAGGCTAGGGTTTTGTTGCAATTTTCGAAGAACTTTTCTTGCTTCTTTGGAGTCTTTTGTTGCAACGGGTTTGCACTATTTCTCTAGGCTGATTGGCTGAGTTTTTGGTCTTCCATTGCCCTTATTGATCTTGCTATCATTAGCTTTATAAGGTTTGGGAGCATTATTGAAGTTTATGCTTGAAATTCGGTCTCGTTTTGGCTTGGATTGTGATAGTTGTGCTTGGTCTTTTTGAGCTCTTGCTTTATAAAACTAAAAAGCCCAAAAAACATTTGTTTTGATTTTTGTTTTTGCATATCAAAAACTCAAAAAACATTGTCTCTTGTTTTTGTTTTTGTTGTTGCATTTTCATTTTCGTTTGGTCATATCTTTTGGAGCTTTTGTGAAGTTTCTTGCTTCTAGTTTTCGGCTTGATTTTGAGGAGAAGTTGTCATTTGGTTTCTTCTTCTTGTTGAGTATTTTGGTGTCTTATATTAAGAGTTCTTGTTTTTAATAATTGGCTTTCTGGACAACAAAAGATGAGTTAAAACTGAAGGAGCTTTTTGGGAAATTTCACCTTGTTTCAAGAGACTTTTGCATCCTAGAATTTACATGCTTGTAGTGATTTGCATTAGGTGCATTGAATCATTTAGTTAGCTTCTTAGTTTTTGTGAGTGTGAGTTTGTAATTCGAAAAGAAAAATACAATTTTTTAGTCTCGTAGAACCTGTATAGAGATTACTTTTCATCGAAAGACAAAGAACTGCATGTGCATATAGTTAAGTTTTTATTAATTTCTTTTGCGTTAAAACACCATTGGTTTCATCTCCATATCCTTGTGACTTAATACAACAGCCCTTAAAATAAGCGATTTAATCTAAAATCAACTAGCAAGTTTTACTAAGTGTCAATCACCAACTAGCTAGGTTGTAGGGCCTTGGAATAGGTGAGTGGAGAGTTAACTCTCCAAGGCCGCTCAAACAAACATAGAAGTTGATTAATTGAGCGAAATCCAACCCCGTGAGGTGGACTGGGAAAGCTCTCATCCGAGAGTCAAGCGCGAGGGGAAGTGAAGGTTTAGAAGAGGGATACCCCCCCTCCGATTAGCTGAATCTGACCTCAAGACCGTTCCGCCCAGCTTCTGATACGGATTGGTGTCCATAGTTGTCGTTCCTAGGTTCCACACAGGTGACTGCGGGGGGGAATACCCGTGGTACACAGTGAAGTCGCATCACTTTAGTGATTACTTACGGGGGTGCCTTGAGAAGCTTGGGTCTAACTTAGTAATGAGCTGTCATTAAGTCAATGATAATTGTTCTGATACCTTCGCTAGTTGTTCTGGGCCCTAATCATCCCAGTCTGCTTTCGGAAGGCCCTATACTTCGCTTTCCTGTATTTTGGTGTCCGGTCCTCATCACCCGGAGCGGAAATACTTGGAGGCTGTTTGCTTGCTGTTTCTCGGGGATTTTTATTTTAGTGAGTGCTCTTTGCTCCTAGCTTGCCTAGCTTTTCACTTTTTTGAGTCTAATATAATAAATCTATAAAAGTGGCTGATCAAGCGCCTCGACGTTCGAGGAGAATCCGGGGGTTATCTCCCGAGAGTGCAGAGCCTTCTTCGAGAAGGCGTAGGAGCGATTTAGCTGGTGCTTACCACCCTGTTGAGTCTGACGCTGTGGAGAGAGATCCTCCACTAAGGTCTGAAGGTTTCGTTGCTAATTCCGGTGTCGGTCCCGAGAGGAGCGTTCCGCTCACCTCGCGAGTTCTTTTTCCTCAGGAAGAAGATTTTCAAGTTGAAGACATACCTGAGCCTCCTGCTACAGGTCCATCTCCTCTTCCTCCTGATCATCCGTTTGTTCTTCAGTACATCGGACCGGAGTCTGAGAGACCGCCGGATCTTCCATATCATTCTTATCTTTCGATGGCCACGATTGGGAACGCGGCTTCTACCGTGAGTGCTGCAGGCATTCAGACCCCTGTTTCTGTTGAAGCAGGGGGCACTCTTGCTCTATCTTCGATTGCTTCTAACACTGCTATGTTTGGCTCTGGGTTCACCCAAGCATATGCTTCTCATTCTGGTCCGTTCTGTTCAGGGATGTCCATTAGTGGAAATCCCTCTTTTTCCTTTACCGTCGGTGCAGCTGGATCTACGCCCATGTCTAACATGGCTAGTGGATCAGCTTCGTTTCAGGGTTTCCCCTTTGGGACTGGGCATATTCCCAGTTCCAATCCTTCTTTAGGGTCGTTTCCTTTTACATCCCAGACCCAGAGTTTCAACCCTTGGTCTGGGGGGCAAAGTTCGACTACTTTTACAGGATGGAATCCTGTGTTTACAGCGGCTGGGGCAGGGAATCAGTTCTTCGCGGGTCATCAAGGGAATGCTTCTTTTCCTTCATCGAGTGCTTATCAGTCTTTTTCTCCTCTGTCTAATGCATGGAACCCCTACCAGGGGCTTTCCTCTTCAGTTAATACTTCAGCGGGGGGAACTAGTCTGGGTTTTGGTAACTCGGCGTGGGGAGGAGGTTCTTCTCCGTTTTCTACGAGTCCTTTCTGGCAGCCTGGTGCCTCATCAAATCCAGACTATTCTTTTCAGAATGTTGGAAATCCATCCCATCAAGGATGGAATTCTCAGGCTCCGCCTCGATTACCATTTCTGGCGACGTTAAACTTGCCAGACTTGTCGAAGTTAACTAATGACCCGATTCGATATAGTCCGGGGTGGCCTCCGGTTCCAACCAAACTTCCTTCAGACATTCCTAAGTTTGAGGGTAAGAATGGTGAAGATCCGGCAGATCACATCACCACTTTCCACTTATGGTGCTCTTCGAACTCTCTGATCGACGACTCGATTAGATTGAGATTATTTCAACGCACCCTAACTGGGAATGCAGCCAAATGGTATATAGAGCTCACTGGGGGCAGTTTCGCCACATTTGGAGAACTGGCTGTCACTTTTCTTAACCATTTCCAGTTGCCTGTCAGATATGAGGCTGGGACCGAACTCCTGGCTAATTTTAAGCAAGATGAGGCAACTCACATTTCTGATCATATTCAGGAATGGAGGAGAAGGAAGAGGCTTATCAAAGCCCATATTCCAGGTGAGTTCCTTCTCAAGTGGTTTTTGAAATCGCTTCAGTCAGACATTTCAAAGGATGTATCCATGTCAGGGGTATATTCCGAGGAGCAGGCCATCTTTAGGGCCCAGCAGTTAGAACTGATCTATTCTCAGTCTGGGGTACTTTATAAGTATTTTCCCAATGCTCCTCGCTCCAAGTTGGATTTATCGAAACCCAAACCTGGTCCGCATGGTGACGGGCTTGTCGGATCGGTCAATAGTAGTGCAGCCAGCCTGCTTTCTCAATTGCAGCAGTTGTCTTTACAATCTGCTCCTTCTGGTCAGGCTGTGCCTGTTGATTCATCACCTTCCCAGTCTTTATCCATAAATGCTATCCAATCTTCTGAGCCCAAAGGAAATCAACAATCCGATGGGAAGAAGAAGGGACGTAATAACAAGAAGAAGGGCAAGAACGGGAAGGGCAATGCAAATAAAACCAACGAGCGTGTTGGTGAGGGTCAAAAGGAGAAAAAGAAAGTGAAGTTTCCATGCAAGCTTTGTGCTGGAGACCATCTCACACACCTTTGCCCAAAAATTCAGGATGCTCAGCGCCTGTTATCTCAGCAGGGTTCTTCTAGTTCCCAGGCTGTGCTAACAAACCCTTTTCCCCAAGGGCAGAAATTAATTGTTGGCGCGAACCAGAATCCTGGGGCTTCCTCTGGAGGTCCCCAGGAAGGGGAAATTCCATCGAACATCTTTATGATGAGTGCTCACGCGGATATCTCTACGAGATCCCGTGATTATGGCGGAGAGGAATCTTCGAAAGCTAAGGAAGTTCCTGATGCTACTGAGCCGCTTCACATCACGAAGCCAACTGTTGAGTCTATGCCTCGGATGCCAAAAGCATCTTCTAAGCGGTCAACGATTAATCTGAACATGAGGGCTGCCCAGAACTACTCGATTGTAGAAGATCTGGCGCAAAGTCCTTGTGCTATGTCATCTTTAGAGGTACTCCAGTCTTGTCCGGCTCAGCGCAGTGCTTTGCTCACTGCCATTGGGGCTGTTGATCCGAAAAATTCTCTTCTGATTACTTTTGATATGGCTAACTTTAAGAAGAGACTTCCTCATCACATGGCTTTTCACATTAGATCATCGTATCGGAAGACTAATATCTTTCGCACGGTTGTTGATGAGGGTGCTTCTACTTGCGTGATGTCTCTCGCATGTTGGAAGACACTTGGATCTCCCAAAGCTGTTCCATCTAGCACTGTTCTTACTGCATTCGATGGCCATTCTCACAGACCCCATGGTATTGTCCCGGCTTTGCCCATCTGTGTTGGGGGAAAAACCGTTAACATAGAGGTTGAGGTAGTGGACGCAGCCTTGGACTACAACCTTCTGTTGGGGAGGAACTGGATATATGACATGGATGCTATTGCATCCTCATTATTTTGAATTGTATGTTTCCCCCACGAAGGGAGGATAGTCACGGTGGATCAACTGGACTGTCCTCCTGTAGACCTGGATGCGCCTTCTGACTCATCTGTTCCTAAGTTGGATAATGCTAAGGCGCCTGTTGAGAATCTAGGAGTTGGAATGTATTCTTCCCTGATGGGTTCTTTCGATCTTCCTCCTCCTAAGGTGTCTATTAATGCTATTTCATCCTCCAAGGCTCCCGTTCGAAGAGAGTTCTTTCGAACTCATTATTTTTTGGACCCTTGGACCTTACCCTCTCCAACAGCCACATTGGAGGAAGGGCAAGTGGGTGGAATGGCATTCCCGATTTCTGCAACTGAGATTGCATATCAGTCTGTTGTTGACACTGCAGAATCTGATCCAGCTCCTCTTTCGCCGGAAGAGTTGGATGGTGATGTGGCTCCGGCTTGGACGCTTACTTCTTCTTCTGCCCAGGATTGTCTAGATACCACTCTTCCATCTGAAGAGGCCATCTTGGAAGCGATGACAGGTATAGAGAGACCGTGGGATGACTTGCATCATCGGTCTTACTTCCTACCTGACTTGAGCGAAGTCGAAGCTAGTTTTCCAAGTCCTCAGTCTCCTGGACCTGTTCACCCGGTCTTGAGCCCCTTAGCACCAGCACAGGTTTATGCTGAAGGGAACATGGCTGTGATCTCTCCGACTATCCCGGTGAACATCTCCAGGAATCCCAACATTATCGAGAACATTTTCATTGGAGCTGAATGTTCCCATGAAGAGGTTCAAATCTATACCGAGCTCTTCAAAGAGTATAGGGATGTTTTTGCTTGGTCTTATGAGGAAATGCCTGGCATAGACCCATCTATCGTCCAGCATGAGATCAAGACGTATGAAAACGCTAAGCCGGTTAGGCAAAAACTTCGTCCGGTTAATCCTAGGAAGGCAGCAACTATCAAAGCTGAAGTTGAAAAGCTGCTTAAGGCGGGATTCATTTTCCCAGTTCCTCTGACTGAATGGGTTTCAAACCCCGTTCCGGTAGATAAAAAGCAAGGAACGATTCGAGTGTGCATCGATTTCAGAGACCTGAATAAGGCGTGTCCTAAGGATAATTACCCCACACCGTTCATTGATCAGATTATTGACGAGTGTGCCGGTAACGAGATTTTTTCCTTCATGGATGGTTTCTCTGGTTATAATCAAATTACTATCCGTCCAGAAGATCAACATAAGACCGCATTTATTTGTCCCTGGGGTACGTTTGCATATAAGAAAATGCCTTTTGGTCTTAAAAATGCTAGAGCTACCTTTCAGCGGGCCATGTCTTACGCCTTCCACGACATCAAGAAGATTATTGAGGCATACTTAGATGATCTAGCTGCTCATTCTCGAAAGAGGATGGATCATCCTGGTCACCTCCGGCAAATATTTGAAAGATGTTGTTTTTATAAAATTCGATTGAATCCGAACAAGTGCGTTTTTGTGGTTACATCCGGTCGGCTGTTGGGATTTATCGTGTCTAGGGAAGGGATAAGGGTAGATCCCTTCAAGGTTGAGGCAATACTTCGGTTGCCTCCCCCGTCTTCAATCCGTCAGCTTCAAAGTCTCCAAGGGAAGTCTAATTTTCTTCGGAGGTTTATCGTTAACTATGTTGAGATTACAAAGGGATATATGAGACTGTTGAAGAAAGGAGTTCCTTTTCTTTGGGACGACTATGCTCAACGCTCATTCGATGCCTTGAAAAAGGCATTGACCTCTGCTCCTTTGCTGAGTCCACCCGATTATAGCAGAGATTTTCTTTTGTATCTAGCTATAGCAGAATCTACCATTGGTATGGTTCTGGTTCAGGAGGATGATGCTCTTATTGAGCATGTTATTTACTACCTTAGTCGAGGACTGGTAGGACCTGAACTTCGATACACCCCAATAGAAAAATTAGCCTTAGCAGCAGTCCATGCTGTGCAGCGACTCCGGCATTACATTATTCTTCGCAAAACTTATGTCTTGGCAGCTGCCAATCCATTTCAGTTTGTCCTCAGCAGGCGAGTGATTGGGGGCAAATATAATAGATGGATTGTGATATTACAAGAATTTGATCTAGAGTTCATGTCTGCCAAATCCAAGAAGTCATTACTCTTTGCGGAATTGATCTCCGAGTTGCCTTGTGGAGAGGAGATGATCTATGATGAGTCCTTTCCGGATGAACACTTGTTTCTAATCTCTCCACAAGATCCTTGGTATGGGGATATCATTGTGTATCTCCAGACTGCGAAGTTTCCCTCTTCTTTTTCGAAAGATGAGCGTCGTAAGCTGCGTCACTTAGCTAAAAGTTATCTGATTATTGGTGATGCTTTGTACCGTCGAGGGGTTGATTCAATCCTAAGACGCTACTTAACTTTCGAAGAAGCTGAGGCTGTGCTCAATGATTCTCACGGTGGAGCTTGTGGGGGTCATTTATCAGGGCTTGCTACAGCCCAAAAGATTTTGCGTGCTGGCTACTTCTGGCCCTCGATTTTCAAAGATTGTATTGAATCGGTCAGGAAGTGTCATCCTTGTCAAGTGTATACTCGAAAAATGCGCGCTCATCCAGCTCCGCTTTTTCCAGTCGTTACTGTCGGACCCTTTACAAAGTGGGGTATGGATTATACTACTTGTAACCCGCCTTCGGCAAAAGGTCACAAGTACATTATCGTAGCGGTAGACTACTTTACGAAGTGGGTCGAGGCTATGCCTACTTTTGGGAACGATGGTGAGACTGCAGCTTTGTTCCTTTTCAACCAAGTTATCGCTTGTTTTGGTATACCTAGAGAGATTGTCACTGACCATGGCAGTCATTTTCAGAATAGTATGATGGCTGAGTTGGCTCTCAAATTGGGTTTCCAGCAAGAGCATTCATCTCCATATTATCCTCGGGCCAATGGGCAAGTGGAAGCCGTGAATAAATCCTTGAAGACAATTCTTCAAAGGACAATTGATAAACATAGATCCAACTGGCATATTATGCTATATCTTGCACTTTGGGCATACAGGACGTCAGTGAAAACTGCAACTGGCTTTACTCCGTTTCAGCTAGTGCACGGGGTGGAATCCGTATTTCCCATTGAATGCAAGATTCCTTCTCTTAAGTTAGCTGTTGAACTTCTTCCTGACACTTCTAGTCTGGCAGAACGACTTCTTCATCTGGAACATCTCGATGAGCAGCGTCGGGATGCCGCCACGATGAATGAAGCGCATAAAAACCGAGTCAAAGTTCAGTACGATAAGGCGGTTAAGCCTAGGGTCTTTTCAGAAGGTGACCTTGTTTTGGTCTATGCCCAAGAAGAAGATGCCTTGGGGGCAGGAAAGTTTAAGTCTATGTGGTATGGCCCCTATATCGTTAAAAAAGTCCTTAAGAAAGGAGCATATACCTTGGTTGATTTCGAAGGGAACGAGTTGCCGGAGCCCCGAAAGGAAATGAATATTTGAAGAAGCATTACCTGAGCTTTGGCCTGGCATTTTGCTTTGTATATAGTAGTTTTTTGTTTTGTACATATCTGTTTGATTTTCGATTTTTGATGAGATGGTGATGTTTTTGATCTGCTTTGGCAGGTTGTGTTGATATCATGAGTCATTTTGGTTTCGCCGATGGTGCTAGTAGACACACCCGGAACTTAGCTTCCGCGGCTTGGGTGCTTCATTATCCTTCCGGTCAGCTGTTGGTATCAAGAGGAGTCTGCATTGGTCCTGCTTCCAATAACGTAGCAGAATACACTGCAGTCATTCATCTACTCTCGGAGGCAATATCTTTAGGTGTTGATTCGTTGGTAGTTTTCTTGGACTCCCAGCTGGTGGTGTCGCAGTTGAACAACACTTATCGGGTACGAGATCCAGTTTTATTACGATTGTTCTTGAGGGTACGTTTGTTACAAAGGTCATTTCAATTTTAAACATTCATTCATATTCCTCGAGCTGACAATTGGTTTGCTGACTCATTGGCTAATCAAGCTTTAGATTGGCATATTAATCATTCAATACAATAAAATCTAATCATCAAAAAACATCATACATTTGATACATTTATCACATCACATCAAATATCGCTGTATATATATCATCGGTATGTCAAAAAACTTTACAAAATTTGGATCCATAAATGTCGTACAAAACTTGGGCTTATGCCCCATCATGTTCAGTCTCAAAAAAGAATATACAGTCATCTAATATATAAAATCTGTCTACTCCTGAGGACCCTGCCCAGAAGTTGTGTTCCTATAGAACATCACTGCAGTGGCCACACGGCGGAATAGTCTAACCCAGTCCCAGGGTACTCCTACAACCCGTCTCTGGACGGCTTCTGGAAAGTCCTCCACGACAACCAGAGGGATTTGGCGGGTCAGTCCCTCCAAGTTTCTCTGCATGGCCTGGAGTGTCCTGTCAGAATCCACTGTCTCCGCCTCACCTCTGCGGCGCTTGTGACGTGCTAGGGCCTCAGGACGAACTGGTCCAACATCTGAAACATGATCATTTTTAATTGTCAGTCATTATGAATCCAATCCAAAAACATGTTTGTTTTTAATTTTTCATACATATTTGAAAAAATCCAAAAAAATCATATAAGTTAAAAAAATTTGCAAAACTTACCGACTGCTCCCCATGCTGCTCCGGGTGGAAGTACTAGATCTGGATCTCCTCAGAAATCCATCCCAGCATAGGGATAGTCATCCACTGCGATGATATGTTCTCTCCACCACAGGAAGAACTCATTGTCCCAGGTGGTTCGGGGTACCTCGCTGCCCCCCAGTCTCTTCATCATGTCTGCCCAATGGGCAATTCTTGGGTCCCGCGGGCTACTGATAGTCGAGATGACTCTGGGTCTCAAAGCTGGAACTCTCTCAAAGAAGAATGTTGTCAAAATGGTCCCATAGCCAAAGTGTTTTGTCTTTGTTTTGTGAATGGAGGTCAGCTGTTGTTTCATATTCTCTAGCAGGGCAGTGCACCAATCGTAGACGTGAATCAAACACTCTACAGCTATACTCATTTGCGTCCTGGACGCCTGATCTAGTGAGGCAGATCCTGCCACTCTGCCGATGGTGAACAGGAGGATCTTTATGTGCAAATCCCTGATATCTCTAATTGCAATCTGTGTTCCAACCTTCTTGGAATTATCTACGCAATATATTTGGACATAGTCTTCCACGGTCAACCCTCCCAAGGGCTTTCCGTGCAAGTCCACGGGATCTCCCCTCCTGGAAAGTCCAGTGATGAAGTATATATCCTCCACTTCTATGCGTAGTGGCATCTGATCAATTATGAAGCAATCCTGATCTGGTTCCCAGTAATTTACGAGCATTTCAAGCAATCGCACATTACTTTTCATATTGGGCATTTTGAAAAATTTGAACAATCCACAGTTTCGGAGGACATTTTGTGCTGCGCGATCCTGCATGACCTCTTGGTCTATTGCGCTATGCTCACATTCCCTCCATGAGATGGTCATCCTGAGAAATTTCATCAAAATTTGCATTAGAAACACTTTTTTTGAAATCGGACCTGCGCATACGCTACTTTCCCTGTGCACAGTCGCGTATATACGCGACTTGCCTTCATTGAACCCGCGTATGCGCAGATACGCATTTTTTAATAAGGGTTTCCAGGCAAAAAATCACTTAATTTTAATTTTCAAACGGACAGAATGAATAAACAGGATGATTAAGGAGCCTACCTGAAGTTTCGCTGAGTTCCGACGGTCGGTTGTTCCTGATTTGCTGAAACAAGTTTTTAGCTCCAGAGCTCTTTTTCCAAATCAGCTATGCAATAATGAACCAATTGAAAGGTAATTTGTGTATTTATGGCTAAAAATTGAAAATTTTCGCAAAAAATTCCTTATGATTATTTTTTCGATCTATCTTATGCTGTATAACTCGATTGCTTGGAAGTGCCCAGTTTGGTATGTTTTCAGGTACATTTTGACGATTTTGAGACTTTTTCCGGTTTTTGATCCATGATTTCAGACTCTTCACGGCAGGTATATGATCTTCACTGGCATATAGGTTAGGGAATCACTTTCCGTTGCATCTTGCATACTAGCTTCCATACTGATCACTTGCCTTAGGGTCGATCCCATCAGGTCATGAGCATTACACCCATTTCACTCGCCGATTTTTAATCATGACTTGATGGTAGAGCCTTCCTTTACATGGGCTTCCTAGTTAGTTCCTCGCTATCACTTTTTGCCCATGCTGCTTTTTATGTAGGCTCGGGAGTCCTCTTTAGTCCCGCCATGTCTTTCGTGTTGAAGCTTCATTCTTCTCCTTCATCACTTATCATTTTTCTGGCTTATACCCTAGAGGCTCCCTGGTGTCGTTAATTTGTATTACTGCATTGCATATTGGCTACTTGTTTATCCTGGCCTTTAGCCGGCTTCATTTGGACTCGATGTTTAAGCCAACTTTTGACCTTGACTTTCTGTACAAGTTAACCCTTGCATGCACTTAGCTATCACGACTTGACACCTTTGTACCCATGGATGGAACGTTCCTCTGAGTATCACTGACCAGTTTTCGCCACCTTGCATTGAGCATAGGATTGTTCCAATCCCGGGAACTAGTGCATCTGCTTTATTGATACTCGTTCTATCCATTGTACCATAGCATTCTTTTATTCCTTTTCAGGCTTATTATATGAAAAAGACAAAAAAATCAAATATAACAAAAAAGAGCGAGAACGGGATGTATCTTCGTTGTTTTGATGGCAGTACAGAGTCAGTTTGTCGCCCTTGAACAAAGCACATATACTTATATATATTTCCTTCATTTGGGATGGTTCTAGTTTTGACCTAGGTTCAGCCTTTACCATGTTTCACTTGTCAGTTCTCCCCCGGTTGGTTATCTCTTCCAATCATATGGAGAGTTTGTTTTGCCTCCTGCATAACAGACTTATACAGTGTCACTTTTTTACTGCCATGGTCATCACGAGTCGTGCTTTTGTTCAAGGGAAGTCTAGCCTGAGTCGGCCATTCTGCGGTGTCTCTTGACTCATTATTCAGTCGGCCTTCCCGGTCTTGTCAGTATCATGTTCTATCACATCGGATGTTTTGATCTTCTGCTCGTGCTGGTTTGAGAAGGTCCCCATTGACTTCTTGCCGGCGGGTTTGTCTCTTATCGACTACGACACATTGCTCTGAGAGCAAGCCTAGAGCCGCACCTTGGGCCTATTTCCATTATTGATAGGTGACCTCGTGCTCAGCATTTGATCATCATCATGGGTCTTTGACTGAGTGGTTTCCCTGTGTTCGACGTCAGCACACATTATCACACTTGGGATTCGTGCAGTACCTGGATTTCCATTTGACCCTATCGGTGGATTTCTCGCCTCTGTGTCAGCTTTCATTATTGGTTGGTTCAGAGGGTTTCTTCCGTGCGCTAGCTTCATCTTGTGCACGTCGGAAACGTACTTCGGTTTTGGTTTCATCACTCTACTTCGTCCGATTCCTTCCAAATCTTGGCCTGCGGGTTACACTCGCGCTGGACTGATGTGGGATGCCTTAATGCCTTCCTTCCAGCAGATATTTTCCCATCGACTCCAACTCATTTCTCTGGGAATAAGGTCTAGAGTCTTTTTGTCAGTACCTTAGGGTTTGCAGTCATCAGTGGCAGACTCTTCGCTATCGACAGTGGGGATTCATCATTGCCTCCTGATTGGTAGATTCTTTCAAGTGTTCGACTTCAACTCATTCATTAGCACTTGTCAGATTGTACTGGGGCACCTTGACACTCATTATCATTATCGGTGGGTTGTCTCGCGTTGGTTAACGGGAAACATCATTGCCCGGTAATCCAACGATTTCTCACATGGTCGACATCAGCTCATTTATTCCCAGTGTGTAGAATTGTGCCGTTGTGATCGGTGAAGACCTCGGGTTGCATCAGCATTTCTCGGTTCACTGTTGACAGTTCTCTCAGTTTCTGCCAGTGTTGCCGTCCACCCTTATATGTTGCAGTTCAGCACAGCAACATCTTATATGTTGATCCCCGAGTTGCGTGATTGTACCGTTTGATCCGCCTCTTATGATCCGGTACTTGGAGATTCGGTTACTTGATCAGACATCCAGTTGCACTATCTTTGATCAGCTTTCTATATGTGATACTTGGACATTGATACAGACTTGTCTTTCCGGGCCCTGCTCAGATGATTCACTATGTATTTTCAGTTCAGTTATGCTTGTATACATGTTGGATCTATTCAGTACTTTCTATATATATGATGTATTTTTGACTGAGCATGGGTATGCCCGCCTCAGCATGGGTTGACTCTCTGGTTTCTTTCATTGGTTTTTTGGCAGGCTGAAATCTGGTGAAGTCCTCTCTTGTCCTTGCGAAGTTCTTTCTATGTGCATAATACATTTCGGCCATCATGTACCCCTTCTGACCTCATATATTAGGGGGCATTTGTTATAGCATCATTTCTCACCTTGACATGATTCATGATTGCTTTATGGCTTTATGGGCACCCATTCCTACAGACTTGGACAAATTCACTTAAAAACAGTGTAAAAATCCCCATACGCGACTATGCCCGTACTTTTCCGCGTGTATACGCGAGTCCAGCTAGACTTTTTCGCGTATGCCATTAAAAATGATTAAAAAATATATAATTATTCCCTATTTTCGGGCTGGGTTGATGGTTACTCAGGTAGTTCAACCACCCCAGCACGTGGCCAACTGTTTCCAACTGTTGAAACTACTTGGAGGGAGTATAAAAACCCCTCATGTGTATGGGCTAAGGGAGAGAGAGAATTATTGATATTATACTCTGTTGGTATTCCCTATCCAAGTCTGATTCCCCGTGCCTCCTGCACTTTCCCAGTTCATTACAGGAAACCCTTGTTTCCTTGAGATGCACATCCCTTTATATGTCATCTCGTATGCACCAGTTTGGAAGGAGTCTTAGCGAGGCAAGGGCTGGACGGATCCAGACGACGGTCTGCGAAGGCCTTGGAAGGATCAGGTGATCTCTCCACTTGATTACTTTTGTACGTACTATTTATAATACAGAAGTATCATGCTGTTCCAGAAATAAACGTGTTAGTGTATGCTTTTATGTATGAGAATATTTGTTATACAAGCATTCATTATGATTTATTTAATGTTTTATATGAATCTCACTAACATTTAGAGTAGATATATGCTGTACAACCTATCCTTTGTGCTGGTTTCTTCTTGTATTTCGGGTTAAGGAGGAAGGATGGTTGCTGGGGGTTTGGACCCCACGTGGATCTACTTCAAACGTAGGACCTACGGGTAACTCTCTCATTCTGCTCTATTTGGTTTTTCTGAACGTGCATG